>MU119616.1:0-37793 GCA_014904845.1 Acephala macrosclerotiorum | reverse complement strand
TCTTGGCAAAGAGGCCCCTTCTGTGCGTTGATTTTGGACTTTAAGGGTGGAGGTGATAGTGGAATATGGCAGCTCATATTCACGTGATATTTCTGTAGGTGTAGAGCCTGCAGTCTTAGCCCCAGAGATCTGACCCCTTTGATATGGAGTGAGTTCTGGACCCTTTCTTGAATTCCCAGAGGTGGAGCGTAGAGGAGTGCGTTGAGGAGGCATAATGTGGTTGTTTATGAAGGAAGGATGGAGGGGAACGCGTCCAAAACGCGCTTTTACGCGATTTTAGCGAATATTTTTTGGCGCTAACTGTACCTCAATTGCCCTCCCGGTATTTGGCCATGTGTTCCGGAGTCGGTTTCGATGCTGAAGCTGCCCCAGCACCCATTAGATGACCCTCCACAGATACCTCCGCTTCCTTGTGGTGTGTGATACGACAGATGAATCAAAACGAGCGAAAAGAGTAGAGGTGATTTCATCTTGAGGCCATGAAAACGCTTGACCACGATGCTGAGTTGCAGCGAGAGGGCAACGCTTGCAGAAAGAGTGTTGCAGCGAAACCACAAAACCCAGAGCCGAAGAAGCAATGCACAAGAAAAGCTTCCTTATCATGTCCCCGGTTCAATGCATCCACACCAACTTAGCATGTTCCTTGCGTCATTGATACGGCCACTGGCATTTGGATGGCGGCGAACACGATCTTAAGCATGATGCAAGTGCCTCAGTTCACTGATAATTTTATTGGGATAAATCAGGCATTCGCTCCTAGGAGGGCATGGGGAATTAGTACCTGCAAGAGAAAATTCCAACCCATGATTCGTTCCGTGCGCGCAAAGTCTATTACTGGAGGACGTTGCTCCGTAATGGCCTGATCGCCAATGCCAATATTTCGATAGATTGATTCGAATCGTCTCAACTACTACTTCTACAATGCTTCTCCGAGGCTCTCCAACATCTTGCGAGAATCTGATGTGTGCCGATGCGAAGCTTGGCATGAAGCTTCTGCTGTCGAGCAATCCATTAACCTCGGCATCGAAATGCTTTAAATGCTGAGTCCTCCATCAGGAGAGGCAAGCAATGCATTTGGCATTCTGCCTAAGCATCATCGTGCAATCGATAGCTGGGATATTGTTTTCAAGTTCATTCGATGAAGTGAAGGAGAGATGTGGGAGTGAAGTTTGAGCTGAGATGTCTTGCTTAAGCGAAGGCACCAATCCCAATGCGGTTAACAAGGAAAAGTCAATTTCGTCTTTCGTTGTTCCCAAGTCGCTTCCAACCTCCTTGAAGAACATTTTCAAAGCTTCACTTCAGACGGATCTCAAACAACCGGACTTCAGCAAATTTCTACGAACGCTTGACGTGACAAGCGTCATGCTCGTATGCGTGAGCGAGGGTTGAGCACCAATCTGTCACAATCTTATGCATTTCCAGGTACGTCCTCACCCGGCCTCATCTCCTTCGGGACTCAGCCTTAGGATAATCTACCTCGACCCTCTCCTAGTCTGAGAATTTAAGCCTTGGTGTTGGTCAGTTGGACTGCCTGGCGCTCTTCCCTTTCGTGTTCTGAGGCACGAGATGTCCCAGCTTTCAATGGCATCTGGTCTCTCGTTTTGAGCTCCCATGATTCCATCTCGATCGATGCTGAGTCGTCTTCGATACCCAGCGTTGATGAGCCAAGCCGGCCTTGTTCCTCATAAAGTATAACAAGGGTTATGGAACGATCGACGAAGATTCGGGAACAAAGCAGTTTAGCAGGACGTACAAGTATAACTCGACCCATCTAAACTTTGCAAATACACCCTTCAGTCACTCGTTCTCATTCATAGTACTTCCCCATACTGTGATTGATAGTCAAATGTCTAGATGCTGTTGCCAATACCTCTCCTCTTCTGCTTGTTTCTCTCATTCGCAGAGTGGTCATTAAGCCAGTCAGCCCTTAATCATTCGAGCAAAATAAACAACTGAATGGCTGACAATAAGAGCAACCGCTGAATGGCTTAAATGATTTGCTGATCAGTTGCTGATCAGTTCGAGTAAAAATGAAAATATATTAAATCGAGCTTTTAATTTTAAATTATTTTTTATATTAAAAAAATGTTTCTCTCGTTCCGAAAGAAAAGGTCCGTCCGCCGACTCGCAAGCGAGCCAATCAGCGGACGGGCCTTTTCTTTCTTTACACGACGCACATTTTGCTTCGCAGGCCTCGCAGGAGCGCCTCTGTGGAGGGCTATAAAGACTTCGACTTTATTATTTTATCTCTATTTCAATTTTCAAGTTAAAAGCTCTTAATTTGAGTGTTTTATAAGAATTTGAAGTTGGAATGTTTTATTGAAGTAGTGGTTCGGGTTCTGCCGGGCGGTGAAGCCGATAAGCTGATAAGCTCTTTAGTGCCTAAGGCATAAACGCACTTCTAGTAGAGCCTCACACTAGGGGGACACCCCCTGGGACCCCCGTTTTTATATTTAGTTGCTACGATCGATTCAATCAATATAAATCACTTTACTTAGCATATAATTCCAAAGAGAGACCCCCTGGGACCACCCTTTAAAGCTGCGCAGCTGTAGAGATATCTAACACCTAAGTAGGAGCCTTAATGCCTAAGGCAAAAACACACTTGGAGAGTTTTAGTGTTTTTTACTCTTATTGTCCTAGCTCGCTTGATTCCGACCAATTAGAGGCCTTCTATTAGGTTTTTCCGTTCCGGTTCCTCACCAAAACACTAGTAAAAAAACCAAAATTACGACTCCAAAATCTTAAAAATCTAATTATTGAGCTAATTAATTTGGTCATTCGAGAATCTATCAAATGACTAGCTGTCAGTTGAAAAACTAAGCAACTGACTGGCTGATAACTGATCAGTTATCAGTACTGACATCAGCTAGCTGACTTAATGACCACTCTGCTCATTCGCCCAATGCCGGTCAAGCACTTCCCCACCCACTCAACCCTATCACAGAAACCCTCGAAGTCTTTAGGAAACTTCCAATTATACCCTTATTGAAGGCATAACTGTCGATGAAATCCTCAAAAGCGATGTCGCAACAACATTTGACTTCGTCATTGTGGGTGGTGGGCCTAGAGGGCTGACTCTGGCAATGCGTCTGACTGAAGACCCCACTGTTCGTGTCACCGTCGTCGAGAAAGGAGCACCATCAAAAGCATCATTCACATTCCAACTTGGAGAGCTCGCCACGTCAACCTTTGTTGGTCCCAAAAATCCGGCTCTAATGCTAGCATTGACTACATCGACATTACGGAGCCAATCAAAGCAAACGGATATCGTCAACACTATCCGCAGGGGAAGACGCTTGGTCGGTCGAGTGACCGAGGATTCTCGGCGTGAGTACTTTATTGTCGCGGTTATAGCCGGTACTAACAACTCTTTAGATACACTCGAGGGACTCAAGGCGCGTTTCAGAAGTGGGCAGGTGCCGTTGGCGATCAGTCATACGCCTGGGATAACATCTTTCTATGCCTCTAGAAATCGGTCAAATTTACACCGCCAAATGTCAACCTTGGAGGCTTGAATTCAAGCGATATCATGTTCAACTCGACCTCCTTCTTGCCAAAAGCTGGACCATTACAAACTGGAATTGCAAACTATGTCTCTCCTTCGGCGACATGGATTAAGCTTACCTGGCATACTCTTGGCGTCAAACCCGCTTCGGGGTTCAACAGTGGCACACTTGAAGGAGTCCAGAACACCCCCTCAACATCAACGCTCCCGACCAACATCGCTCTTCTGCAGACTCAATGTTCGAAGCAGCTCGCAACCGCACAAACCCCGTCGTCTTCGCCTACGCCCAAGCGACGAAAATCTCCTTCAACAAGAAGAACGCTACTACTGGTATCATCGCAAGCGATATCAACGATACATTTCAACTGAAAGCCGAACGCGAGGTCATATCCTGTGCTAGCGTCTTCCGATCCCCACAGTTGCTGATGGTCTCTGATATTGGCCCTGCTGAAGTGCTGAACAATCTCAGCCTACCGGTGATGCAGACCGACCGGGCGTGGGCCAGAACTTACAAGACCAATCATTCGTCGGTATCACCTACGAAGTAAATTTCAACACTACGAGCCGGATTTTCAACGCTCAATTCGTAGATTTCGCCAACGAGAGTTTCTCTCAGGGTCTCGGACTCCTCGCTAATGCACTCGATTTCAGCGTCTTCGAAGGTATAGCCCCAGAATTCGACCCCTCCCTCTCACCCAGCACCCAAGCTGCTCTGTCTCAACTCCCCTCCGACTGGCCAATCTATCAATATCTGCCCGTTAATGCCGATCTCTTGATTTCCAAACCGTCGAGCCCAAGCTGCCGACCAGCACAACACTTTCTCCTAATTATGGTTCTCTTACTTGTTCAATCTCAGCACCCTTCTCTCGAGGCAGTGTATCCATCAAATCAGCTACCAACCTCGACCCACCAGTCGTCGACATTGGCTACCTCATCGACGAACGAGACATTGAGCTCCTGACCATAGCTTTCAAACGCGGTCGTCAAGCCTAGACCCACCTGAGATGAAACCCGCTCTCATCGGACGCGAATACTGGCCTGGCTATGATCTCGTCCCAGACTCGTCCGATGAAGCAATCCAGAATCATGTCATACAAAACGTGACGCCGATATGAAAAGCTACTTTGACATGCAAAATGGGTATTCAAAATGATCCCTCCGCTGCTGTGGATTCGAGAGCGAGAGTCATCGGTGTGAAGGGATTGAGAGTTGTCGATGCCAGCGCGTTTCCGTTTATGCTGCCTGGTCATCAGGCTGCGGCTGTCTTTGGACTTGCCGAGAGGGTTGCGGATTGGATAAAGGAAGATTGGGGCCAAGGTATTGACTCAACTTCGCCCGAAACCAGCTGAAGCGCATATCGAAATGCAGCGAAGAAGCGCGCGCATGTGATGGACACTGTAATCACTATTCTCAAATGAATCCAATAGCGGAAGATGAACTGTGATCTTTTCTCAACGTCTGAAGGATCAAGGTCGCAGGGTATTTGGTGGTCAATTCTGGTGGCGTCCAACAAGGAATGCAGTCGGTGGAATCGCCCAGTCGCGTGCTCTCACGCCCACCCTCCCACAGTCACAGATTCCCTTTCTTGAGGCACACTGCATTTATGACCTGTTTCAAGGTCTCTGCACCTCAAAAACCTACGCCTGACTGGCGCAACACGGATCGGAACAGCACTACACGAATTGTTTCTCGATCTAATAGCATGCGTTCTTGAACAAGGCTCCAATTGAAAACAGCACATATAAGACTTCAGTCGCATCCTGAAAATTCCCATGATCTCGTTCTCTGGTGTTTGACTTTTTCACCATAAGTCGCCACGATGGCCTTCTTGCCCAGGAGACAGACAAGATATACGGCTATAGGCGCTCCATCTCAGCCCTCCTTCATTGAATTATCATTGAAATACAATATTCAAGCCCCTGTTTCGACGAATAACTGCCTGGTGGAAGGCATTCATCTTGGAAAACCAGTTCGAAAGTCTAGATTTCTGACGATCGATTTCTGCGTTGTTTTAGGGTCTTTCACCTGCCTTGCTGCTGCCATTTCCACAGTTACTCCACGATTGTCTCTCGCATGGCAACTAGGGTTCGAGAATCAGATCATCGTCATTGGCTTTTTACTGAGTATAATGAACCTTGCTCTTAAAAAGCTCACGCCAACACCACTTTTGTTGCTTGAAGCGCGATGGGATCGCTCAACACTTCAAAATTACGATGCTATCTTGAGGAATACACTGTCGGCCTCACATACCGGGTTGATCCGGCGACTTACGATCTTATTCTTTTTGCTTCTTCCCCTCGCGCTGAGTGTTGGATATAAACGATTCACGGGCGAGACAAGCAGCAATATCATCACCAATCCCTTCTTAGGCAGATACGGCCTCGCTGCACCACCATTGAGTGACTACAATGCTATGAACAATTCGGTCTATTTCACCATCAACGTGAACGTGCCTTTTATGGCTGCCTCTTCCAACGATTCGGTTCCACCACCAAGCATTCCGACAGCCTACGGCTACAACACTTTGCTATTGGACAACGCATCCGCTGCTCTGCTTGATATGCCCTTGCCCGACTATATGTCCTCGATACAACAGAACTTAGTAGGAAACGAATTCTGGGAAGTCTCCGCAACTGTCAATGCCAGTGTTGCCCGTTACAATACCTCAATCGAATCACGCAGGAACAAGAACGACCCATTTTTCAACAATACCCTGAACGACGCGTGGGGCACCAGAGAACAAATGTTTTCCACTTTCTTCGAATTCAATGCGTGGGCACTTGGCTGGCTTCCTAGTAGACCAACTGTGCAGGATGGCCAATATGTCTTTGTAGGACATTACTACTGGTTTCCTCTTTTCTGGGATGACTACATTACCGATCCATCAGATCCCAAGTTCGCCGCCTTCCAGACTACGGCTCTCATGTTCAACATTCGTCGTGAGAGGTGCGCAGGAACGTGGCAGATCAATCGTACAGCAGTTGTACTGTTGAATGGCTCTTGCAGCGGCGTCCAGACCAATCAGGAGCCTGTGGCAACATACATGGAGACTCCGTTCCCGCTCGATGCGTTGCCGGTTCTCGTTCATTCTCTTACACCTTACTCGGCAGACCGAAACACATCTTCATGGATTCTTCCTGCTTTCGCGACAAGCGTGGCTACTTCATACTGGTCTCGCTGGCTCTTCATGCTGGCGGGGATAAATCAAGAGGGATTGTGGGATTCCGAACTAAATTATTCACCGATGGACGAGTACATTGTATCCACCACAACCACCCTTGATGCGAATTGGTTGTTATGCCTTCTACTCGCCGTCCAGCCAGTCCTTGCACTGTTGATGTTTCTCCTTTCTGCTCTTTGTTACTCCATGGCCATCGGGAATGGGTTTAACATGGTCGCAATAATGTCGGGCATCGAGAAGGACAGTCTTGATTTGCTCTCTGGTGCAGCACTCTCGGGCGGTCTTGAGAGGCCCGTCAAACTTGACATATCCGTCGACAATGGGACAATTGTCTCCACGTCAAGTGATACTTCGAAGGAGGGGCGAATCCAATATTCTATCGATGGGTGCTCAAACAATAGACAGCGGATTCAGAGGAACAGAATTTGTAGATAGAGAAGGAGGGCGCAAACGCGACATACCCTACGGGGGCAAAATGGACCAGCAAAACCTAGCATATTCCAAGTTCCATTCATCATTCGCTGCACTTTACTGGCTTTTGCTGCATATATCCAAAGAATCTAATGGGTTTTAGCGTTAGAACGGGAACTGATCAAGTCATTTAAAGAATGGGCGAGGGAAATGCTGACTTTTAAAATTAAATCAAGCCACGTATCCACAAATCTATTATTAACTTTTTATATTTTGCCTTTTGCATTTCTTCATCTTTACATCTCGCAATAAAAACATCGTAAGTGTAGTTCCTCTCTTTCTTTCTCTCTCTCTCTCACTCATTAAAGCATTCTCCCAATTCCTTCTAATTTATAATCACTAATTTAAATTACAAACTCCTCTCCTCCGGTGACGCGATCGAAAATACATAATTATTGAAGTAAAGGAATATAAGCAAGTTGGCAGATGGGCAGGCAGGCATAGACGCGTCAAAATTAAATAATAACAAACCTTATTTTCCCAGGCATTGGAATATTTATTTATTAAATGCCAGGTCGTCCGATTTTCCGCAGGCAAACGGTATTTATTGGCATTTTGCTGTCCAAATAATGGATCTGTAGCAATCGGGTTTCTAATGAACAATTACTGGAATAAAAATCCAATTAAACCCTGTTCTTGCTCCCGTAGGGATATTGGCGCAATCAGGGCTTCGTGTATTTCCAATTCTTCGAGAGAGTTTTTGTTGCTAATCCAAAATTGTACAGCAATTTGGTGTTCCGCTTAGATCAGCCCTGACAATAGCATACAGTGTTAGTCACAATATGAACCAATATATATTACCCAATATAATCGCTCGAGTTATTATCGCGATATGAAGCTATTCGTATCGTATTTGATATGATATGGGACTGCCATATTATATTTAAAATGTTTCTCTCTCTACTCGACGCACATTTTGCTCCGCAAGCCTCGCAAGGGCGCCCCTGCGGGGGGCTACAAAGTCGAAGACTTTAGTAATTTACTCTTATTTCAAGTTTCAAGCTAATAGCTCTTAATTTGAGCGTTTTATAAGCATTTAAAAGTAGGGTAGTAATTCTAGATTCTGCCGGGCGGTGAAGCCGATAAGCTGATAAGCTTACTAGTGCCTCAAGCAAAAACACACTTATTACGGAGTTTTATATTACTAGGGGGACACTCCCTGGGACCCCCGTCTCTTATATCGAGTTACTACGATCGATTTAATCAATTTAAATTACTTTTTTTAGTTTATAATTCCAGGGGAAGACTCCTAGGACTCCTTTTAAAAATTGTATAATTATAAAGTAATTTTAGTATTTAAATACTTTAATACTTAAGGTAGAAACGCACTTATAATAGAGTTTTATACTAGAAAAACCCTTTTTGGAATTCTTGTTTTATATTTAGTTACTACGATCAATTTAATTACTTTTAATTACTTTATTTAATATATAATTCCAAGGAAAAATCTTTTAAAACTTTTTTCAAAAATTGTACAATTGGATTTTTAAATGTTTTTATAGTTTGAAACTTTAGTACTTTAAATAAAAACGCACTTCCAATAAAATATTATACTAAAAAAACATTCTTTAAAATTTTCGTTTTTTATATTAAATTACTACGATCGATTTAATTAATTTAAATTACTTTATTTAATATATAATTTTAAAAAAAAACTTTTTAAAACTTTTTTTAAAAACTACGTAATTATAGAGATATTTATTACTTAAATAAATAAATAAATACTTTAATATCTAAAATAGAAACGCATTTAAAAAGTTTTGATATTTTTTATTGAAGCGATTACCGACTTTAGTACCTAAGGTAGAAAAGTATTTAATAGTTTTACGATCGCTATTTTAATTAAGTACGATTATATTCTATTAATTTGCGTAATAACGGATTAATAAAATCGCTTAAAACTTGAAATCTAACGATATTTAATTGAGTTTCAATTTGTTTATAAATCTTATATAATTTGGATTAATTAATAATTGAAAGTTGTAAACTAGTTACAATTGTAAGATTTTAGTATTTCTCACTGGATCGGCTACATATTAGTTCGAAGTCATGTGATCGCGAAATTCCTTAATAAACCAATCAAATCGCTGCATTTAAGTACCTCGGTTAAATTTGAGTAAAATCGCTTATTGTGAAAAGTATTAATATCACGTGCATATAAAAAAGTTGATATTAGTCCTTATGTCGAATAAGCAATTAAATAATATATTGCCAATATAACGATATAAACGTTGAAAAGTGTTTAATTTAACTAACAATTGTTAAATCGATCTCGTCGTCGTTTTTTCGTTTTAATAGTTTTTTTACTATATTTTTTATATTTTTAATCTCGTCGTCGAAAACTTCTACGATATTCAATCACGACTTTAAACACTTTATAGTCTAAATAATCTCAATTTCAAAACGATTCCGACAATCAAAAATAGTGATTTTTGGCGCTAAAAAAGACTTTCGAGCTCTTAACCTCTTTTCTACCCAATATAAACAATACGAAAAATATGGCTATATCACTTTAATATTGGCAATATGAAACTTAATCATATTATATTTATCGCGATACGACTTCGTTATATCATATTTATTAATCATCATTAATAAAATATATTGCCATATTGTGACCCACACTGACAGCATATTTGTCACTTCCTCCTTCTAGCGCACCCCAAACCATTTCTCGTTAGCATACTAGATATTTCACGATTTTAAAGTTTCAACGGATCTTGAGCCTCAACAAGCGAATCAATGCTGGCATTGTAGGGTTACATTTGGTGACGTTCACAAGGTCGATGCGCCGTCCAAGATCCCGAACCGGACACCTGCAGGTACGATATTGGAAATTTAGATTGATCAGCTTAGCGGCTGACTCCCTCACCCGCACCCCTGAATAATTTCTTTCTTTCTCTTTCAATTCATGTTTATCATCGTATGAGACATTTTGATGATGTCTTCTACTGTTCTCGCTTTGTGTCTCTCGTTCATCGCGATCAGTCCTTCTCTTCAATCATCACTCCCATCGTTTACAGATGTTTTATCCTCCCAGACGAACCTAAGTAGCTTCTCAGACGTTCTCAATAAAACATATCCTGATCTCCTTACACGCATCGGAGCATCGCAAACTCCAATCACGATTCTCGCGCCTTCCAATGCGGCATTTGCCAAGACGATTTATTATTCCATCATTGGTCCAGCATTTTCGAACAATGATGTCGGCGCCATCAGAGCAATTCTAGACTATCACGTAGTTGAAGGAAACCATCCATCAACATCGCTCCTTCCAACGTTCCAGTATTTTCCAACATGGCTCAGCAACAGCAGCTTCACGAACGTCACAGACGGACAACGGGTGGGAGGAGTGATGCAAAGCGGGAAAGAAATGTTTTGGGTATCTGGCCAAAGTAATCGCTCCCCAGGTATCGTCACAGATATCGCATTTCAAGGAGGCACTGTACACATCATCGACTCCTTACTCATCCCTCCATCCTCATTCCCTGCAACCACCGAACTGTTCTCAACAGCTGCTGAGCCATACCAACTCACGTCGTTCCTCGGAGCAACGTACTTCACCCCCAACGGGAGCACCTCCGCCCTCGCAACTATCCTGAACGTAACAACCGACATCACAATCTTCGCCCCCAACAACGTGGCCATGGAATCCGTCGCCTCATCTCTAACGTCGTTGTCTTTGGCAAATGGCTCATCTACATTCCAAGACCTCCTCAAATACCACATCCTCGTCACAGGCGGACCCTTCTACTCAACCTCCTTCCCCCAAAACGGCACCACCATATCCCTCGAAACCCTAAACGGCGCCCCCATCACCATCTCTTTCTCTTCAAACTCCTTCTTCGTCAACTCCGCCAGAATATTGACTTCAGATCTGTTGCTGGCGAATGGTGTCATGCATGTTCTGGATAATGTTTTGAGTCCTGATAGTACTGGGGAGAAGCCCAATCCGAGTCTGGCGACTCAGGTCCCGGTCTTGAGTACGGGGGCCCCAGGGGGCATTAATGTGAGTCAGGCGCCATTTACGAGCAGTTTGCCGAATGCTGTTGTTACGGGTGTAATAGCGAGTCCGACGGGTGGGAGTTATGGTGGGGGTGGGTCGGCGACGACGACAGGGGCTGCGACTACGGGGACTGGGACGGCGAAGAAGAGTGGTGGGGTGAGAAGTGTTGCGCTGAATGCTTTTTGGTTGATTGTTTGTTTAATAGTTATATACTTGATAGTGTAATAAGCGGCCAGGTGAGATAGCTTGTCCTGTATCATCTCTTGAAGGCTCTTGTACTTACTTCAAGGCAGTTCTGCGGCCTTGGCATAAAACTTAATGACATGAAACTCAATTGTCTCAACACCTCTTAGTCAGGTTCAACTATTTTGCGAAGTGACGCCCATCAATAAGTTCGAAGAATATGAATAAGAATCACTTTTCGACTCGACAACTAAGAATATATACACAGAACTTCAATTATTTACAACCCCCTTCTCTATCCCCTCCTTTAACTTCCTCCCTCCTCACCCCTCATCTCTGTGTACAACTACAAATATTGACTATAATAAGCGTTCGCAGCCGTGCAAGTATACCCCGCGGCACAAGTCGTAGCACCAGTCCACCCCGCACCGCCACATTGTCCCCAGTGCACCACTGTCCCGCTTCCACTTCCGCTCCCGCTCCCCGCAGTCCCCGTGCTGGTCGCAGTAGTCGTAGTCGCGGTACCTGAACCAGAACCAGTACCCGTAGTGGAAAGTTTGGACTTGATGAAAGTAAGAGCAGCTTAGCCATATTCAGCACCGTAGCCTTGGTGAGTAGCAGCGTCGGAGCCGTTGCAGCAGTATGGGTCTGCGGCATCGCAGTACGATTGGATTTTTGAGGCGGAAGGGCAGACGAAGCCGGACGGGCGGGGTGCAAACTTTGTTTCTCATTAGCACGTAAAATTGGGAGAGTAAAAGGGAATGGACTCACTCCTAAAGCCTGGCAAGTCCCGACGTTATATGACAATCCTGGGATGTGACGTGGGTCACCCATGAAGATGACAGCTGTGATCATGTTGATAGCAGAAGCTTGGATCAGGACAGCGGTACTAGTGATTCCTTCATTCGTGTCTCCACCACCGCAGAACGCGTCGTCGAAGATTTGTCCTCCCTGTACCTCGTTAGCTGCCGATCCGATATTTTAATTGAAATTTTAGGTGAAAGGAACTCCATACCTGCGAATATCCGACCAAAACAAGCTGTGTACTGGGACATTTAGTATTGAAACTGTTAACAGCAGAACAGCCGCTACTCCTTGCTGAACAGAGCCCGCATAGCTGACACCACCATAAGAGGATTGTCCCCCGTAGGCGGGGTAGACGATAGCTTCAGCTGTTGAGCCTGGGTAGGCGTTCAAGACGAGGTTGACGACTACACCGGCGGTGCCGTAGCCTTGCGCTACGGTTGTCTCGCGGGCGCCGAAGATGTGAATGACGGGGCAGGAGCTTTGGCGTTCTTCGAGGAGCTCGATGGGGGAGGCGGCGCCGAGGCCGAGGAAGAAGAGGATTGCTGCTGGGAGGAGCATGATTGTTGATTGAGATAACGTCAGAGAGACACTTGACGCTTGAAAAGTATGTACAGATATGGAAAGACAGGAAATATATACAATGTGGAGAGAACTAGGACCAGGAACCAAGACCTGAGCTCACAAAAAATATATAGGAAAACCAGATCTGGGGAGATCCTCGGAAACAAGGAACATTCAGACGAAAGTCTGAATGAAGTTCAAGCTTTTCTTGCTCCTAGAGCTTGGATCATACGCGCTCAGCGGAAGATAGACATATAATTTGGAACTTTGTTGGCCGATCCCCGCTGTGCCGAGCGATTTAGCCGTCGAGAGCCTCTTGAAAACTTCATTTTAAGCTTGTCATCTCATGAAGAGAGTTCAGGAGCAGGAGACAGACATGCCATGACACTAGTTTTTATCAATTGTTTGGAACTGATTGTTTTAACAGATATTTGAACATATATCAGAAGCTTGGACCAGAGATATGGTAATTTACTTCGACGAGAGGAGGCAATGTAAGATGAGACGACCTTCAAAGAAGGCTTAGTCCCCATCAACCAGTCCTTATGAAATATTAAATCGAACTCGAGTCTCCATTTGAAGTTTGTGGGGTAATAAGACAAGGGGCGGAGTCGGAACAGCGATTGTTCCACATAAAGGGACTTTAGCCGACCCCTCTATGCCACGTGATGGGGTAGAGGAAAATGGGTACATGCCGCAGGGCCATTTGAGCCTGAATAATGCCTAAATGGGAGGCATGTCTAATTCCCATACTAGATGAAATAGCTTAAAATTTTAATTGAAACAACTTACTTGGGGGCTTGTCCCGTCTAATATACCTGGTCTCATGATATATATTTCGTACTGCCCTCGGGAGTCGGTACCGATGGCGAACCCGTCTCTTCATCGCTTGGAAGTGGACACGAAGGTGGAAACCATGATGGTCTGCTCAGGTTTGTGTTGAGCACTCGCCAGCACATTCAGAGGCGTCAGAAAGACTCCCGTTCGAGACAAGGTATTGGCTTCCCCGCTCTCATCAAGGTCCAGAAGGATAAGGCGAGACTTGCCCAGTCCTCAGCAGTCACATTGCACGGTATATCTGTTTAACTTGCATAAACTTGGCATGTGAACCTCGGGACCAATTTAGGGTACTCAGCTGGAAATTGAAGCAAACAGTTGCGATGACTTCACCACAGACAGACATGTCCAAAGAGCTAGGGCGTGAGACTGGGCGGGCGATATGTCAAATACGCAGCACAAAATTAACAGATAATTAACAACTGTATCCAAAAGGCTTGAATTGATGGCATTGAGTTACTTAAAGACTTGTACCCAGTCAAACAACGTCACCTACAGCATAAAGTGCTGATCTGCCAACACCCATACGACCTCGGTGACATTGTGTTCAATCCAGGACCTCGAAAACCAAATGGACAGCTCCCACATGAGGGCAAGAAAAGGACGCGCAAGAGCAAGCATGAAGCAAAGCGGTAATGCGTGAACACGCGGAGAGCGGTTTCATTGGGACTTCAATGGAGCTTAAAGCTTCAAAGTTTTTATAGAGCAGGAGGACCGACGCGCCATTCTCCCTCCCAACATAACCATTAAATCATAAATGCATACCATTGCTCTGCAGCTCCCCAATTATGAGTACTGCAGATTCAGAGAAGAAAAATCTCATCAACTTCAGAGACGTGCAAAGAGTCGAATTGATTGTTGTGTTTCTCGTAAGGTTTGAGAGAGCTTTGGCCGTGCATGAAAGCATGCTTTGACGCGATTCCCCGCCTCAACAACACCATGCCACTTCACTATCATCATTTCCAGCGTCGACTTCAATACCACCACCACAATCTGCACCCAAACTAATTCGACAAGCAGCCGGAGCTGCACCTTGAAACCGAAGCAAACTCCCTCCACCGACCTCCAACATGCCCGTCAAAAAAGACCTCATCCAGCGGGGCATCTACCGCTCCTCGCCATTAGGAACCTCCCTCATGGTCGGTCTACGAACAGCAGACATCTTCCTCCAATACGGCATCCTCGCAAAAGGCCTCGCAGGCCCCCTCCTCTCCGCCCTCAATGTCTCCCAACCACCGAACTTCGCACCTGCAATCGCGCTCGGTCTACCCCTCAAGCCCCTCCTCATACTCGCCATGGCAGCTGGAACCAGCATCAAACAATCATACTGGCTAGTCTATGTCTCGAAAGAAGAGATGCTTCCTCTCAACGCGGTCTTGATCTCGGTATTCAACACTCTGTTCAATTCTGTGAATTCGATTTTGAGCTTGACGACTGCTGCGAATGCGTTCACACCTGAATTCCTTACGGCAGAGAACAGCGATGGCGTTTCGACATTGCTGGTTTTGAGCTCGGTGTCATATTTTGTGGGATTGGCGATTGAAGCTGTGTCTGAGACGCAGAGAAAGGCGTTCAAGGATGATCCGAAGAATGCTGGGAAGGTGTATACTGGCGGATTGTTTGGACTTGCAAGGCACATCAATTATGGAGCATTTACTATTTGGAGAAGTTCGTACGCTCTTGCTAGCGGTGGATGGATCTGGGGAGGTATTCTCGCGGCGTTCTTCTCGTGGGATTTTGCGAATAGGGCGATTCCGGTGTTGGATGAATATTGCCGGTCGAGGGTGAGTGCTATATCACGGTGTTGATGCGGGGTAGTGCTAACTTGTGACACAGTATGGACCCTCGTGGACGGAGTTCAAGAACAAGGTTCCTTATAAGTTGTTTCCTGGGGTATATTAATGGCATAACGATGTGGCGGTTGGGAATCTGGAGTTGGACGAGGCGTTTGCTTCAGGGACTGCATTTACAGTTGTACGAACACGAATCACAAGTCGTTGATTTCTGCCATCATATCACAGAGCAGAGTGAGGAGACAACAGGTGGGTACAGAAGGTATTGAGGAAGGAAACTAACTTTGGATGTCTTGGAGATTCCGCTCGAGACCCATTCTTGACAATCCTGAATACCTGAGGCGACTTCCCAGCAGAAGAACTCGCATTCATGGAGCAAGTGTTCACGTATATCGACACAGATTGATTGGGGCCTCTGGTGAAAGGGTTTATCGTTTCTCTCTATCTTTCTAGAGTTTATGTTTCTGCTTCGCCGGACCCCTCGATGCGATGCCTTTCCACACTTGATCTAGTCATGATTTTCCGCCGAACCCTGATTGCTTCACCTTTTCTGATTTTCAGTTTGCGGTTCTTCTCTGGCGCAGCAGCTGCATAAAGATCTTGAACGAGGGTCTCGTTGTCTCTGTTGCCTGTTCTAGAGACTCTTCTACTACAGCAGACTACAAGCTGTGCTTCTGTCGCAGTGTTGTCTATCCAGAACAATTCATCCATTATCCTTAAGTTATCGCTATGCAAACAATCTGTCGAGAAACCACCCAGATTCAGGAACCTTAGTTGCGTAAAGTCCTGTTCACGATATAGCCCATTGTGGTATCGGAGCCCAATATCCGTCCACGGAATTATATGAGGCTTGCCATCCAACGTTTTCCCGTATTGATCATATATAGCCTTTTCGAATTCTACGACAATGGTATGGCTGATAAAGGAGATTGCAAGGGCATCCGGGAAATTTTGAGTCAAGATCGTTGATAGTGTTTTGGACTTGGGAATTCTGTATTTTCAAGATCTTCAGCCAGGTCGTGCTCTAAATTCAACCATGGACGGCCCATTGATGGAATCTAATCTCCAAAATGCACCTCTTATATAAAAATCAGCATTCCCAGCCCTTACCATCGTGGGGAAGAGGCAAATTCTCACCCCGAGATCTACGCCATAGTATCCGTCTTCACCAGGCGAGAGCCAAATAGTAACAAGTCCAGAGAACATGAACGGCCGCTCGGAAGGCGGCGGTAGTCTATCGCACCAAATATCCAGATATGGCATGATTCCCCCAACAGAGCTGATCGTGATCTGGTACTTCTTTTCAAGATAGTCAATTAAGACCTATATCCATTTCAGGCGAACTCCAAGATGTTCCCTTTACTCATCGAAGTATACGACATCGTCGAATTCGAGGATGGTTGTCTTTGGAGTTTCCATATTTTGGTAATGACCTCAAGTGAGTGAGTCGTAGGTATAGAAAAATATGTATGTTTTTGTACTCAGAGTCTCAGAGAAATCATTGGGGAACATGTTTATCGCGCCAGCCCAAATCAGAATCTGGTACACTTTGCACAATCGTTAGTGGGCGATTGCGTATGGCCTCCGGCACTCGGAGATGAGAACACTACACTCACCTAGTACTCCGTTTCTTCAGTTTCATGGAAATAAGACGCTGAGCAACGTCCTTAGTCGGACACAAAGCAAAGTCATAGATGGAGGTCACGTGAGTAATAGTTCTTGTTCTGAGCCTGAAACCTAGAGCACTTAGGGTGTATGGCCTTGGCACTCAGTGCCAAAGCCATTGGTGCTGTGCTTGCCATAATCTATCAAAGAGCTGTTTTTTTTTGAGGCTCAGCAGTCGATGCAGGGCCAAAGGGGCGCTTGTAGTAATAGAATATTAAGCGTGGATGCCCTTTCCGGTAATTTCCCGCATTATACTTATGGAGCAGTTGGGTCCGCGTTGCTACCTTTAGCGATTGGAGCGCCTAGAAGATATTCTCTCCGTTAATTTATCTGGTACTTAGGGTATCGTTAATCCATGGAAGGAATAAAGTTTGCCATGCTACGGAGAGGTGAATAGCGACCACTCGATCAATTCGTTTCAGTTTATTCGACCGAGTATTCAATACTACACTGACCAAGCCCCTTGAAAATAATCGTATATAAACCCCTCGGTCACTTGCTTCACATCTTCAAATTCTCGCATCGGCCTCTTCCTTTCCATCTGTCAATAAATCAAAATGAGACTTATTATATCCAGCGTTAGCGCCAGCATAGTGTTGCTCGCACCCCTCGCGGCGGCGGCGACATGCACTCTTCCTTCGACATACCGCTGGACATCGACGGGCGCGCTGGCGAACCCGAAGTCGGGCTGGGCCTCGCTCAAGGACTTCACCAATGTCGTCTACAACGGCCAGCATCTCGTGTATGCGACGGACCACGACACGGGATCGAACTGGGGCTCGATGGCCTTCGGACTTTTCACGAACTGGACTGACATGGCCTCAGCCAGCCAGACTGCGATGAGTTCGGCCGCCGTTGCGCCCACCCTGTTTTACTTCGAGCCGAAAAGCATTTGGGTGCTCGCCCATCAATGGGGTGCGACCGCATTCTCCTATCGCACGTCAAGCAATCCCACGGACCCGAATGGGTGGTCATCCGCACAGCCACTCTTCTCTGGAACTATCTCCGGTTCCAGCACTGGCCCCATCGACCAGACCGTCATCGGCGACAGCACGAACATGTACCTGTTCTTTGCCGGGGACAATGGCAAGATCTACCGGGCCAGCATGCCCATCGAGAACTTCCCAGGCAATTTCGGCACATCGTCAACAGTAGTCATGAGCGACTCGACCAGCAACCTCTTCGGTTAGTCGACTTCCCCTGAGCTACGTTCCGCTTCTGGCAGTTTCACGAGTTCTACTCGCGGCGATCCCAGAATCAAGCATTTGACTTTCGAATAACTCCCCATATGTTTAAGAGAAGTGTACTGACTTGGGGATTTCGGGTACACAGAAGCAGTGCAGGTCTACACCGTCCAGGGCCAGAGCAAATACCTCATGATCGTCGAAGCCGAGGGCGCCAACGGCCGCTACTTCCGTTCCTTCACAGCCACGAGTCTGAGTGGTTCATGGACAGCGCAAGCCGCAACTGAGAGCCAGCCCTTTGCCGGCAAGGCCAACAGCGGCGCCACTTGGACCAACGACATCAGTCATGGGGATCTGGTTCGCAGCAACCCCGACCAGACCATGACCATTGATCCATGCAACTTGCAGTTCCTATATCAGGGACGAGCTCCTGGGTCCAGCGGCGACTATAGTCTTTTGCCTTACCGGCCCGGTGTGCTGACGCTGCAGCAATAATTGAGGACGTGATGCCGATCTGAATGTTCGCTGGCCACGGCGACTACATGCAAAAATGGGTGATAGAGGGTGGGTAGAGGCGAAGTGGTTGAAGGAGGGAGGAAGCTCGATAGTTTAGGGTTGTTTGTACATAGTGGAATGCGAGTACATATGATACGTCTTGAATATATGTTTTACCCTCGATTAAAAAGTGGAAGGTCCCGAATGAAAGCGCAAGAGTGAAGTGATCACTCGTCAAGTGCCCGACCCGCGTGTCCCAACATTCCAACTGAGCGGACTTACCAAGATATTGCTTTACTTGGGACTGCATGGGCAGTACTGGTTCATAGTCAGTGCGGCTTCCGAGCAAACTCAAATTCAAGATAGCCTTCTCGAGTACAGGCACTCATTCGAGAATGTTTTAGAAGCCTGATGCTAGAATATCCTGGGCGCTTTGAGATTTCCCAATTTTCCTCAGTCTAAGGTCGTATGTGACAGAGAATTTATCTATAATAAGATAAATTCGTTGATAGAAATAGATACCTAGTCAGGAGCCGTCATCAGTTATTGGAGTGGGAAAATGGCTTCGGGACTACCTTGGAAAATCTACACTTGAAATTCTAGAAAGTAAGTTGAGATATCTGGAGCTTAATAAAAGTCAATAGATTGAGCAATTTAAAGTTATAGCAAGTAAAACTGGTCGAGGTGTCGTATATATATATAGGCATGTACCCCTGTTGACGCTAACTGTTTTAAGAGGACTCGTTACGAAATATTTCCAACATTTCCAACGTCAACCTCCACAGTCAAGAGTATCCATCATCTTCAACGACGACCTGAACTGGCGGAATTTGCTCCCAATCTTTCATTTCGCACGTAATTGCTGTATTGAACTCACGACCGCACTCCTCACCAAAACATGTCACCCCTGGAAGTCTTCCTCTCCGCACCTCCAATCTCCCGGTACACCCCGTCCACCCCTCTTCCTCCACTCCCTTCTCTTAGTACTGACGAATCATAGAACGCTAGGCGCGGTAACATTCTCATTTTCCCTCCTCCTCTACACCAACGTCCTCCCCTACAGCCTCTTCAACCTCTCCTTCCCACCTCTCATCCAGCTACCACCTGAGCTCTGGAGACTCTTGACATGTCTTCTCATCACGGGTCCAAAACTTGGCATTTTGTTTGATACGTATTTCCGTAAGTTTAGTGTTGCGGAATTCAGCAGATGGGAGAAGAGGGGCCTAACGGGAAGCAGTATACGTTTATGGTGCTAAGCTTGAGATTTCTTCGCCCAGGTTTTCGCAGCGGGCGGACTTTGTGACCTATATATGTTTCAGTTGTGGTATTATCTTGGTGAGTTGTCTTTTACGAGATATTTTCATACAGTTTCTATCGATAAGTGCCTCATATCATCCCTGTATGGTTTCTGAAGACTCGATCACGTGGAAGACCAGTCTTTTCCCCAACTCCCTTTCTCTTGCAAAGCATACAAATGATCTAACAACACCTAGATCCTAAATCTCCTTATCACCTACGGTCACGCTTTGGCCTCCGCGCTCGCTCTCTCCTTCATAACGACCTCTATCCGCGACTCGTGGGACCAACCCATAACGTTAATTATCCTTCAAATGCCCGCCCAATACCTCCCCTATGCCATCCTTCTTCTAACGCTCATCGTCCATTCCCCACAAGCAGCATTGATCCAAGCCACAGGCCTTGTTGCTGCCCATATCTACGATCTCTTAACGGGACTTTATCCAAATTTTGGGATCAAGCGTAATTTGATTACGACGCCGTTGTGGGTGAAGAGGATGTTTGGGACACAAAATGTCGTGGAACGGCCGTATGGGACGGCAGCTATGCCTGGGGTGACCGGGAAGGCTGCATGGGGATTGGACATGTCGTGGCAGAGGTTTGGCCCTGGGCGGACGTTGGGAGGGGAGGGGTCCAGTGCGGAGAGGCAACGACCGAGAGGTTGTATACTGACTATGATAATGATGAGTGGTTTTCTTGTGGTATGTGGATTTTTTGGCTTCATGTTCCTGCAAGGGGTTCCGGATGGATGGTTTTCGGGCGTGGATGTTGGCCGGTCGTCGAGTGGCATTTCGCGGTTTGGAGATAAGACTGCCGCTTCTGGCGCTGCTAAGTGAAACGGTTTATTTTAAACAGGGACTACATCTTGAACACCCCGACACTATGTTATTGGAAATTAAGGCTCTTATCTATTTGATATAGAGATACAAGCTATAAGAACTGGCTATGCTTGAGAGCAAGTTGAGGCACGTGACTTATGGTAGGCCTGATATCAAGCTCGTTATTGAAGGAATTCAGGAGCACTATGAAGCTGTTTCTCCTTGAATACAGCGAAAGGTATTAATTGGACCATACTTCGCGATGGAGATGTTGCTTTTCTGTGGCTGAAATTCCTGTCATTTGTGATAGAATTGGAGAGAAACTTCACTACCTCTCGTCAACAATCCAAATCCCTAGCCCTACAGAATCAATACAATTTGGGGCCAATTTGTACAAAGTCGATCTTTGAAACGGAAAGATTGACTCAATGTCCTTGCCAAGAGCGAGCACAGTATTTTCAAAGCCTTTCAAGCCAACAAGACTCTCCTTACCACACAGCAAGTTCACTATGGTGTCTCCATGGCCTTCAATGGAATACTTCCTTGCGCAATAGCATCAAAAACAACGCTGCAAAGCCTCAAGCTCAAACTCAAACTCGAACAACACCGATGACACCAACGCTATTCGAGCGGCAGGCTTGCAATTCGAAGCCAGCCAACAAAGTAACCTCACAATACCACAACGCATCGCCGTGGAGCTTGCTGCCTGTGACACTGTCCTCTCAGGTTACTTCAGCGCCGAAGGAGGATTCCATATCATCAAAGACGCCAAAATGACAAGACCACCATTGACGCAAGATGGTGAAGTGGTACCTGCGAGTCACGTGCGCCTTTCCCATGTAATGGTGATTGGGCAGGCGGTCCCAAGAGTAGTGCATTTGTATGCGCATCCTTATAAAATTTTGGGCATGGGTGATGTGCTTGGGTATCTGCCGAGCGTGGCGAGAGAGTTGGGGGTGAGACGGGAGGGGGATGCGGTTTTTAGGCTTGGAATTGAGGGAGTCAGATTTCGTTTGTTCAGATTGGAGGGAATCCTTTGGGCTGAAGACGTGAGGATGCATGAGAGAATACTCGACTAAGCTGTTGGTCTGCCAGATTAAGAATGCTCTCTGTCCATTAGTCGAAAGTAGCTATGTCTTCGTGGACGTCAGGAAGCAGAATGGGCCGGTCACGTGATTCAACATCCTTCATTCAGCTTAGAACGCAGTTGAGTTCTACGTTTGAGGCTTCAAACACGAGTATCAATTCAATGTATTCCTCATAGAGATATTAAATTGTTTGTTTCCCATCCCACCTTCCTATTCCTCTCGCCGCAGGCATGAATAGGTACGACGCCGTGCCCCATTTAATAAGCTCAATTGACACACCCGATTGGCTGACTCGTCCACAGGTCCACCCTCAAATCTGCCGGCATTCATCCTCTCACCTCTATAAATCACAACTTCATTCATCTCCGTACGCGTATAGCGTACGGCGAAGCTCTACGGCGACGATCCAGGTGGTATCAATACTTCCATGATTCCTCGAATAACTATTCTGTCTTGAGAATTTGATTTGGAGAGGAACTTCACGTACACAGCTTCGGATTGAAGATCTCACTCACATCACTCAGATCTCATCTCAAACGCGACTCACCCACATCTTTCACCTTCGACGAGCCGTTATTCCCACCACGATGGCGGGATCACCAAAGACGAAAGCGAGCAACGGCTCGACAGCGTCAGAGAATACACCTCTCCTTGGCTCGACAGCGGACGACCCTCCTATCTCCATCAACGAAGGCGAGATCATATCTAATGGTAAAGCCGACAAAGATGACGAAGATCCCAAGACCCATCATCATGAAGAAGACAAACCGCTACCAAAACTACAGATCTTCCTGCTCTGTTATGCCCGGATGATAGAGCCTATCGCGTTCTTTGGCATCTTTCCGTTCATCAACAAGATGATCTTTGAAACTGGGACGGATGAGGAGGATGTAGGGTTCTACAGTGGTTTGATTGTTTGTTTCCACTTCATCATTCTGAACCTTCCGTACTAATGGTCTCACAGGAATCACTTTTCTCGGCCACTCAGATGTTACTCATGATCTCATGGGGACGAGCTGCTGACCGAATTGGGAGAAAGCCCGTGCTCGTCTTCTCACTCGCCGGAGTCTCAGTCGCGACAGCTGTCTTCGGAATGAGCAAAACTGTTTGGCAGATGATATTGTTTAGATGTTCTGCGGGCGTGTTTGCTGGAACAGTCCTGTAAGCAAGTCGATTTGAATTTATTATCATAGGCTGATCACCTATTTCTTCCAGGACTGTCCGGACCATGTTGTCTGAGAACAGCACACCGAAGACCCAAGCTCGTGCGTTCAGCCTCTTTGCATTTGCCGGAAATGTTGGGATCTTTGCCGGTCCCTTGATTGGTATGTTAATTTCAACATTCCGGGCTGCAACCAGTTTCTGATAGGATACAGGTGGTGGACTTGCGGATCCAGCAGAACAAATCGGTGGCTTCTTCAAGAAGATTGCCTTCTTCCACGAGTACCCATACTCACTATCAACATTCTGCACTGGTATCATCGGAGCCAGCGCTGCTATCGCTTGTGCTCTATTCATTAAGGAGGTCCGTTCTTTCCACTTCCCTCTTTGCGTTACATCAAACTAATGATCCATTAGACACTCGACAAAAAGCCAAAAGGCGATGGCACAGCTCCTGCTCCAACACCAATGACGACTATGGAACTACTCAGAGCTCCAGGAGTCGGCATCGTCCTAGCTCTGTACGGACATGTCATGCTCCTGGGTCTCGCATACACTGCTGGTATGCCCCTCCCAGCCCCTCATTCCTCTTCCTTGTGACCTATGAGTCAGTTTTTCCCTAACTCTTTCTCCCATCAGTAAGCCCCGTATTCTGGTTCACATCACCAGAAAAGGGTGGTTACGGTTTCACACCCATCCAAATATCTATGTTCCTGGGCGGAATTGGCATCAGTCAAGGCCTATGGCTCCTCGTCGCTTTTCCTATCCTTCACGAGAAATTTGGGACCGGTGCCATCCTCCGAGTCTGTTATATCTTATGGCCGATGTTCTTTGTTGCCGCCCCAATGTGTAACTTGTTTCTCAGGTGGGGAGGACCTTGGAGAACGGTATTCTGGATTGTTGGCCCAACGCTTCAGATTGGTGGGAGTGGTGTGCCTATGGCTTTCAGTAAGTCTTGTTTCTCTTAATTACGAGTATCTGTTCTGGTTCGCAGGAAATCGATCACACGCTCACACATTCTTCTCCAGCCTGTGTCCAACTCGCCCTCAACGACATTGCACCCACCCACCAAACACTCGGAACACTCAACGGAATCGCTCTCACACTCGTGTCCGGGATTCGCACCGTCGGCCCAGCATTATTCGCTAGTCTCTTCGCTACAGGGGCCAGATCTCAGTTTATTAACGGGTATCTGGTTTGGGTTGTGTTGATACTGGTTGCGCTTCCAGGGACCATTGGGGTTAGATGGTTGCCGAAGAAGTCTGAGGGGAAGATTGCGGATGATGAGGAATGAGTAGAACATTTGAGCAGGTGGAGGAGGGTGGGGAGTGAGGTGATATTAGAAGATAGTATCGTGATGAGTAACAGAAGAGCAGAGAACAGGTAGCATATATTATCGGTAGTTTTCGACAGGTAAAAGTCTCAGCAGGGTTCTCTTCTCCGCATGAATCAGGCGCTGGCTCACTCTATTCATCCCTAGACCGATAGATATATGTACATTCTACATTCACTTCATATCATATCAAATCACACACCCCGCCCTCTCTTGCTCACTCAAAACGATCCAATCCTCAAAACATCTTCCAACATCCCGTCCACCATCTGCCCATTCCAATCATCAACCTCAACCTCCTGATCTAAATTCTGCTCATCCTCCTCACTCCCCATCTCGTTGTCATTACTCCCTACCTCACTCTCTTCCCCCATCCCTGCATCAACACCAACCCCATCATTCATCGTCGCCGATCCAAAGTCAAAATAATCCAAATCCCGTCTCCTTTTCTCACTCTCCACCAAAAACCTCCTCGGCTCGCTCACCAGCTCCCCAATAACACCCCCACTCTCCTCCAAAAGTCTCTGCTCATCCACATCCACAAAACTCCTCGGCACCCCCAAACTACTCCCCGCATCTCCATCATCCAACATCAAAACGCGCGGGAGATCTTCGTTGGCGGCATACTTCCCAACCGAAAGCCAGACATCTACCGTCATTGCGACACGGAGGTATTTGCGAGGTTTGGAAACGAAGGCTTCGAACCAATCATCCATTCTGTTTCTTCCCTCTGTTACTTTCATTATTTCTTTACTGCTTGTTCTTTCTTCTCCGCCTTCTATTTCCGAACCCGATGTTGAGAGGTCAGATCTCGCAGAAGCGATCGTTTGATCCATATACTTGAGGCACTGTCCAGTCCCAGAATACCGAGCGTGGCAGATAGACATCGCTTCATTGTACAGACGGAGTTGGTGTCGCTTTGCTTGCACCTTTCCTAACTCTCCCCTTCCACTCCCTCCAGCATCTCCGGCTTTCTCAACTTTCGAATTCTGAAGATCGATAGAATTTAAGATGATTGGGAGAGCCATATACGCTACTGCTGAGACCGGGAGGTAGCGCGCTATGTCTAGTTTGACGAGCTCGCCTACTGTTTTGGATATTGAGGCTATGGATGAGTGAAGCTGGGTTCCGAGTTCTTTGTTACGGGTTGAAGTTGAAGTTGCAGGGTTGATTTTGGCGGAGCGGGGGCGGTGAGAGGTGGGAAAGGGAAGGGGGGCGCCGGCTTGGAGGGAGAGGGATTCGTATTGGCAGAGAGCTGCTTGTGCTGAACTTTATGATGTCAGTTTTGCCTTGAACGTTATGGAGGGGAGACTGACTGGTAGTATATCTCTGTTAATCCAAGGAAGAGAGTGACGGATTTATGCCGGCTCCTCTCACCAGCGCCGAATCCAATATGCAAAACGCCCATCCATCCCTCTAATCGTCCCCTCACAACACTAATCCTACTCGGCAGCTTCATCAAGCAGTTATAATCCAGTTGTCCAACTGGGTATATCAGCTCCAATACATCAGTCAAGATAATCGCCAGCTCAACCTGCTTCTCCAGAATCCTGTTCAGCACCTTTTTCGTCTCATAATCGTACACTTTCGAATGGGACATTTCGGAGTCTAGGTCTGAAGAGGTGAGTGGTGATGAAGAATGGAATGAGAAGGTATTATGTGTGATTTGGATCGAGCGCCTCACACCGAGCGGTAGAATTCGATCGCGCAGGATGCAGCACCACCAGAGACGTTTGCGAGTTTGGCGATCGGCATGGGAGAAAGTGGAAGTCTGCGAGTAGAGATGTGCACGTTCTTGTTGCGCATATTGAATCGCGACTCGCAGCCAGGATGTATTCGCAGCCTGTGTTGTCAGCAACGGAAATTGGATGAGAGAGAAGGCCATGCTCACTGGTTCACGATCTGAGGAGTAATAGGTCAGTAGTAAAGCCCCTTGAGCGATTGACATCGCATCGGAAGTGGTGTCGAAATCGAAAAGCATTTTAGCGCGGCGGTAGAAGCAAAGGCGGGCTTCGAATGCGTCTCGAAAGCCCATTTGCTTCAAGACTTCTTCCGAGACGAACTATTTCCAAAGTCAGAAAGGA
This sequence comes from Acephala macrosclerotiorum, assembly GCA_014904845.1. NCBI lineage: Eukaryota > Fungi > Ascomycota > Leotiomycetes > Helotiales > Mollisiaceae > Acephala > Acephala macrosclerotiorum. Next base: position 11,322 of record MU119616.1, on the reverse strand, counting down.
ATGTAAAGCTGCAGTGTGAAGTGACTTACAGCACAGCTGACGAACAGTATCGCTCTAAAAAAGAAAAGAGACAGTTTCATGGTGCTGGACGATCCGATCCTGCCATCACACAGATACATGTCCCAAAACTTACGTTCGTCCAGGATCGGCAGTACAGGGTGAACGTGCAGAAAGTACTCTTTGATGAACTCATCCAGTACAGGTCTTGAAGGGAGATGAAAGCATCCCTTGTTCTCCAAAAACTTGAAATCCTCAGGTGGAATGTGTGAAAGTGGTTCAGACTCCAAAAAGCCATAATATGAGAATATCACATCTATGTGTGAGTTGGATTGCTGTAATGGCTTCGTGTTTGAAAGTTCAGATGGGCATGATGGGCGGAATGACCAAGCATTGCAGAAGCTTGAGATCTTGTCTCGAATTGGAAGGAATTGATTTTCTGTGGGAACGGGATCATCGGACGTTGTGGTGGTGATAATTGGTGCTGGGAATGCCGATTGGGAAACTGGAAGCTCGACGTTCGCGCTGGGTTGTGAATGTATGGTTTGGGTTCTTCTTCGTCTGGGATATATCAGTCTGGTATCATTTACACCAATCTGGAAGCGTCGTACCCATCTTTTGCTGGAAGCCTGCATGGAAGACCGTCGAGGCGACAATTGGTGCACACCTGACCTCGAGACAGGACATCGCATCTTACTTTCCTGGAAACTGTTAATCATGTATCCCTTAGAATTCGGACGTGCCACTAACCTCTTGTGGCATTCAACACATGCCTTTCTCGCTCGTCTTCGAATGATTCTCCCACCACTCGTCTGCTCCTTTGGGGGTGATACTGTCTGTGGTTCCTGCAGTTGATTCTCCTCGTGTTCATCGGAAGGAGTGCCAGCCTCGGCCAAGAAATCTGTAATGGCAGAGAAATCCATCATGCGATTCTCATCAGCATGCATTACTGGTCGTCAATCAATCCTAAGCCGGAGAGAGAAACACCCTCAAGCAACAATTAAGTCCTTGGAGAGACGATGGAACAGTGATAGAGGTTCCTCAAGCTCTCGATGTCAATGAAACTAACTTTGAAGCTTAAAATAACGCTGAGCCGGCAATAAGGAACAACGTCTTATTGGCACGTCTGCGCTAGGCTGACGCTATTGCTCCACTGCGGGGTTGAATGCGGGGAAGCGCTAAACGGCATTCCTACATAACCGATACTCCGCGGTTAACTAAGCGAGCCGAAAGGGCGACGAACCTTAAAGAATGACAAAATAATATTGGGAAAGCAGATTGTGAATCTAGAAGATGAACAAGAGCTTAGAATCAAGCTTAAACCTACAAGTGGAAACTGCCGAGCGGGAACCTCATGCAAGCTCCAAGACTGAAAAAAGGGAAACAATTATCAAACGCCATATAACCTTAAGTGAAGCGAGCACGCTAGGGCTTTAGAAAAGAGTTCCCTCATTTCGTTCATATCTTTCCTGAAGTCCTGGTGCCTTCAGCATTTCAGCATTTGCGCCTTCTCATCCCAGAACTGTCTCTTATTGCATGGCAACCGCTCGAATCCACAAAGTATAACATGCCACTTAGTTTACCACCAACTTATATATGACACATAGCTGGGTGCAATTCATGTAGACTCCTGATAATGGTTCAAACACTTGATTTGTGATAGTCTCAACTATGAAACTGCTGCTAGACTGACAAAATTTGGATGCAGTGGTCTGTGTCAGGTTTGTACATCGTGGAACACGTTGAGTACAAAGCAGATCAAGATATGATTAATACAGCCGCCATACATGCACCAAAAATGCTACCTACGCCCAAAATCTAATTCTGATTCACGGTCAGTTTATCAAGCTTATAAATAGCCATCTTTTTCCTTGTTCAACGCCTCCTTCCCCATTTTCATCACTATCAAGACCAAAAGCACCAGCACCTGGAAGATACTTTGAGCTTGCATTGTCTGAATTTGCAGTGTCACCCCGTTCCATTAATCGATTATCAAGATCCAAGCCATTTTACAAAAGCATTCCCTCTTGAAGTAAGATTTATTATTAGCTTTACAAGTGTTAATTTCGAAACCAAAAGCCGGTCGATGACTCTCGACGCTCAGCGAAAGAATTAACTTGCTCATATCAATGAGTTCCATTGTAGAAAGTAGTGAGAATGAGTAGCGAGAGCGATTATTCAATGCATGGCCGACCATCAAAAATCTCTTAATAATGAACGGCGTCACGTCCGTCTTCGATGTCAAAAGCGCTCTCACCACAAGACAGAAAGGCCAGCTGCTGGGATTCCTCCATCAATCCGATGGAATACGCTTCATAGGAGGTGTTCCCTATACCTATGTCATCATCGTGGAGAAATGAACAATGATGAAGACGGCGAAGAAAAAGTAACATTTACATTACTTCAAATTATTGTGGATTTAATTATTCATGTGGATTATTACGAGAGACAGCACGACGAGAACGAGCTAGCGCTGGCTCTAACTACTGATCCGGTCGAACCATGTATTGATGCCACAATCCGGAAATTATGGACATTTGCTCCAACTCCTTTCGACGACACAACTAGAGTAAATAGTGCTACATGGAATGATTACGAAGTAACTGCTCTGCGACTACATTGCCCACTTCCCGGTGGGGGCCACAGAACAACGCCGCAACTGATAGTTATTCTGGAGGACACGAAGGTGAAGCAAATGTGGACACAGTTTAATCTAACGCAGAGTCCTTACACTCAATTGAGTGTGATAAACGCCATTCAAAATTACATGGATGAGCTCGAGCCTCAGGAAGTTGATCCAACGTCCAAGTAAAGGTATGGCAGGACCATTATCGTGGGCCAGAAATAAGGTTATTAATCGAAGTAATTTGCCCGATTTTAGATGGCTTGTGTCTAAGGTTGTCCTTCAGCTTGAAAGGGTCGGTTGGCTCGATGTAATAACAGAATACTCGTTGCTTATTCAAAAGCTAATATCAAGACTTGCTTCGATAATGATTCTTTTGAAATTAAACCTTCAATTTCTAATTACTAACCTTGGGAAAAGAAGTTTAAGAATTGAATTGGACGGGGGATTGCCAAACAAGAAAAATAATCCTCTCTTAATGTTTCAAAGACCCAGCGTACCGAGATAACGACGCTAGGATCCTCGTAAAACTTGGTGGAAGCGATTTGTGTGATTGGCAGGGTTATATCATTCATTGTCCGCGGGGGGGTCGAATTGCGATCTTGCGATGAAGAGAATGTTCCCAAGAAAATTTCAGTGCATTGAAAAATATGAGATCTTCAAAATACTAATTCCAAGGATCAATTTTGGACATGGCCAAGCTTGACCAAGAGAAAGCTAGCCTTCACAGCCCTTGTCGATCTGCAGCTTGTCATGGCCTTTGGACGCCAAACAGGCATAGCACCATCTTGGCTCTTGCGCCGCAACAAGCAAGATTCTCCGCTTTGCAGGTTTCCATTAGAGTCCCGAGTACGACGCGATAGCGTTCCTACGAATCAGAACATGTTTCTGATACTCATGATGCTGTGGCTCAATAACCCGCCGCGCTACTTCCACTTCTTTTGCTGAAGAGCTCTCAACTTCCCAAGCATCATGATTGATCTCCATCCATAAAGCTTTTCACCAGCAATGGATAAAGATTCACGACACGGGATACTGTCCCTTCTCGCTCTCCTTTCGCTTCCAACCACGCTCACCATAACGTGCTACAACCAACCTAAAATTGCATGTGGACAAGGTACAGCGCAAGACGGGAACTACACATCATGCAACAGTATTCTTTGCTCCTCCTCAAGCACTTATCGGGAATATTGGTTACTTAACAGTAAACTAAAATGTATCAATGTGCTGCCGCTCCCAAAAAGTTAGCGGTTCACCCCCAGACGCCTGCCTCGCAGACAGCCTCACGTAAATATAGCAGGCTCCGCACCAACTTACTGGCGTGAGTCCTGTACTGACCCCACCTGGACGAGTCCTTATTGTGTAACTGCATTGGTTTCCTGTTCACAAGTTCGTGATCCTCCCCTCCTTTCTCTCAATAAACTCGGGGAGCTTGGCTAACAGAAATTGCGGTAGGATGGAAGCAACAACGCCAAAGTCAGTCAATGCCCAAGCGATGCGACAAAATACTGCTGCGCTACTAGCTCGGAAATAGATATCCCGCTGGTTAATTCGCCTTCTTCGGCTGCGAGTTCTACATCGACGGCTACTTTTCAAGGTCTATCCACAGGTGCCAAGGCTGGGATCAGTGTTCTTGCGGCTGTTGCTGCGTTGATGGCTGTGATTTCTCTGGTGCTGTTTATGATGATGAGAAGGATGTAAAAGAAGGCAAGGATTGAGGCACATGGAATGACGAGTACGATGCTTGGAGATGAGGTGGCGCGGGACAGTGAAGTTGTCAAGGTGGGACTGGAGTTGCATTCTTATTCTGAAAGACCAGAGTTACATGCTACTTCAGTGCCTTGGGAGTTACCAGGTAGGGACGTTGCATATGTGGTGTTAGGGTGGTCACGTGCACTAGCTTCCACCTAGCTCCTGTTAGACTTTCGAGTGGTTTTAGTACTGAGTAAGTACTGCAATAAATATAATGTTCCCGTACTTAGTATAGTGGGACTATATACTCTCTCTTCAAAAATCCTTGTAAATAGTTAGTTTCGAAAGCAGTGCTGGTCACGTGGCTTCTAGTACATAAGGAGTTTTCGTTCACTATAAACTAATTAACAATTTTTTCTATTTTTATTTTGATTGATTAATTGATTGATTTACGGATTACAAATTATTTCGAATGAATTTAATTTACTAGTTAAAACGAATTGATTTACGATTAAATTTTTTTATTTTATATTTTATTATTTTTTTATATTAGTAAAATAACGTCGAAAAATGAATTATTTTAATAGATTTCGTTGAGAATTATTTATGTGCGATTTGTATATTTTGTTTTTTATTGTTATTAAAAAAAAATTTAAATTATTAAAAATCGAAAATTGAAAATTAATTAATAAAATTTTTTTATTTTAATTGTATTATTTAAAATTAAATAATTTAATTACGAAATTACGAAATTGTAAAAAAATATTAATTTATAAAGATTACGTATTGAATTACTCGAAATAATTAATATTAAAATGAATATAAAAAAAAAAAAAAAAAACTTATAATAATTATTTATAATAATTAATTTTATTTTTAATAAAAATAAAAATATAAAAAAAAAATTTTTTTATTATTTTATATTTTAATTTTAATTTTTTTAAAAATTATAATTCGTAGATTACTTGTAATTATTTTTAAATTAAAATAATAAAATTAAAATAAATTTCAAATTTCAAAAAATAATACGAAAAAAATTAAAATAAAAAATTTTAATCGAGAAAAATTAATTAAAAAAATATTTATTTAAAAAATACATTTTATTAAAACGAATAAACGAATAAAATTTTAAATAAAAATTAAAATAAAAAATTTTTTACGAAAAAACAATATAAATAAAAATCAATTTTTAAAATAAATTTTATTTGAAAATAATAATTCGAAAATTTGTATTTTTAAATTATTAAATTAATTTTCAATTTAAAAATTAAAATCAATAAATTATTTGTATTAAAATTTATTTTTTTTAATAAAAAATACTTTTATTTTAATTACGTTATTAATTTTTTTTAAAATTTTTTTTACAAATAATAAAAACAATTTTTTAAAAATATAAAATTTTAAAAAATATATATTCGTATTAAAATTATAAATATTTTTTTTTAGAATTTTTAAAATATTTTAATTTAAAAAAAATAATATTACAACTTTTTTAAAATAATATAATAATATGTATAAAAACTATAAAATTATTTTAAAAATCAAAAAAATACGATTTTTATAATATATTAATTCGATTTACAAAGAATAAATTTGATTTATATTAAAATACAATATTGAAAATTATTTGAAAAAAGAGTTTTATAATACTTTAAAAAAAGAATTTTGTAAATACAATTAAAAATACTATTAAATGAATATAAAATTTTTATATAAAATTATTAATCAATTTATAAAATTTTTTTTATTAATATACAAAAATTCAAATAATATTAAACGAATTACTAAATATTAAAATTTTTATTTTATATTCTATAATTTATTTTATTTTAATATATTTTCTTTAAAAAAAAAATCTATATAATTATATAAAAATTTTTTTTTAAAACAAGCGCGAAATTTAATTATTATATAATTTATAAATTATTATTAACAATTTTTTTTTTAAAAAAATTAATTTTTTTTAACGAATTCTTTTCAATAAATTAATTATATATACAAAGAAATAAAAACGTTTAATTTAAAAAAAATATAATTTTTTATTACTTGAAATTAAAAATAAAAAATTTCTTTTAATTTCAGTATTTATAATTTTCGAACCAATTAAAAATCGCATATTCAAAATATTAAAAATATTAAAAATCTTAAAAACAAATATAAATATCGAAAATATTAATAAATTAAAATTATATTAAATCGATATATATATAATATACGATATATTAAAAATTTAATATATTTATTTTATAGAAATATACTAATAATACGAGAAAATCGAATAATTTTATTTAAAAATTGAAATTGAAATTTTATCGATATATTAATATAATAATCTAATAAATATTATATAGTTTAAATTGATTAATTATAATATTATAAAATTATATTAATAATACGAAAATAAAAATCGCTATCGTAGTAATTAATAATAATAATCGAATTTGAATAATTGTATTCGATCGAAAATATTAATAATAATTGTTTTTAGTAAATAAAGTATTACTATTTTTAGTATTATTATTCCGATGATATATAATTGAAATCGAGTATAGATTGTCAAATAATATCGTAATAAAATTGTTTATTTCTTAGATTGAATAGAGAAATAATAAAATTGTTAATACGATCGATCAAAAGTTCGTAAGTTGATAAAGTTCGAATGGTCGATTGAAATACTCGTATAATATTAACGTATCGTAGAAAGATTAATACAATTAACGACGAATTGTAAACAATAGTAATAGTAACTCGAAAATATATCGTAAATTCGTAGACGTTGATATAAACGTAGAAAAGCGATAGCGAAATCGAGTCGAATTAATAAAAAAAAAAAAATAGTTTTAATATAATAAAATACTATAGAAAAAAAATCGATTATTTGAAAATTGAAACGATAACAATATATTAAAAGCGGACGATTAATAAATTTAATATAAAAAAGTCTATATAAACTTTGTTAGATTATTGATAGCGATATATATCGAAAGTTTTAAAAAGAAAATAAAAAGTCGTAAAATTAAAATCGATTATTTTTAGTAGTAAAAACTAGAAATTATTTCGATAAATAATTGATATTTTTTATATAAAAAATTCTATATAAAATTTATTAAATTTTGAAATCAATAATTTATTTTGTTTATTAAAAAAAACAAATACTTTCTTTTTAGTAGAGTATTCGAATTGTCGTAAAATCGATAAAATACTATTGTAATTAGTATTTCAATAAATTGTTATAAAATAAATTTATTTGTAAAAATTATAAAATACTATAATCTTTTGACAATTTTTTATATATATATATTCGTAAACGTATTCGTAGAATTCGATTATAAAAAACGATTAAATAAATAATCGATTTATTCGATTATACGATTGTAAATTTGTAATTATTAATAAAATCGAATCGTTATAAAATGTTCAATAGTTGTTCTCATTAAAAAACTTATTTCTAAAAAACTTCTAACAATTTTTTATAGAGTTTCGAGTTTCGTAGAATATTCGAATAATTGTAAATTTAATCGTGAGATCAATTGATCGAAAAAAATTGATTTTCGATAAATTCGAACTTCGTAAAATATTCGAAAAAAAGTTTTTAATAGAATTTCGAGTTTCGCAAAATACTCAAAAAATTGTCGTTTTCGCTAAAGAATCTATTTTTAAAAAACTTTTAGTAATTTTTTATAAAATTTCGAATTTCATAAAATATTCGAATAATTATTTAATTTCTACGAAATATAATTAAATATTTATTAATGTAATAAAACGTAAAATCGATTAATTACGTTTTAAAGTAATAATAAAATCGCGAAAAATTTATTTTTGTTTTTTTAATAATTTGTAAAAATCGATCTTTTGATAATTTAAACAATTATAGATTTCTTTTTTTTTAAAAATAATAAAATCGCGAAAAATCTATTTTTATTTTTTTTAATTGAAAATAATTATACAATTTATTTGCTTTTAGTACAACGTAAAATTAATTTTTTTTTTTAAATCGAAAATAATAAAATCGCGAAAAATTTACTTTTATTTTCTTTCTTTGATTAATCGTAAACAATTAATTATTTCTTTTTTGATTATCTCACTATTCTATGATTAGTAGTAGTACAATCAATTGATTACACTACTAAACTAACTACTAATCAATATCGATATACAAAAACTCAAATAATATCAAACGAATCACTAAATACTAAAATCTCTATTTTATATTCTATAATTTATTTTATTTTAATATACTCTTTTCAAAAAAGAAAGTCTATATAATTATATAAGAGAAAAAGTTCTGAAACAAGCGCGAAATTTAATTACTACGTAATCTGTAAATCAATATTTTTTAACAATAAAAACGTATATAAATTTATTTAATCGAATATTTAAAAAATTAATTAAATGAAATAAATTAAACAAATAATATTAAAAACGCGAATTTATAAAAAGACTTTTAATATATATTAAAAAACGAATTTTTAAAGAAATCGATTATAAATCGATAGAAATATTTATTTATAATTACAATAAAATATACGAGAAAATGATTATTATATATAAATATAAAAAAAAAAAACAGCGATATAATAAAATTAATAATTTAAAATACTCGAAAATTTAATAAAAATATTTAAATATTGTAGTATAAAAAATAATTTTAAATACAATTAATAATTTATTATTTTCTATTTTATTCGAATTATTTATAAAAGAAATTCAACGAAAAATATATATAATTATTAAAAAAATTTATATCGAATTTCAATTTTCGATTCTACGTATTATTTAAATTTAAAAAATTTAATAAAAATTCGTATTAAAATTTTTAATTCAAATAAATAATCTCGTTAAAAAATTAAAAAAGTTTTTTTTTTCTTCGTATTATTCAACGATCTAAAAATCGTTTTAAATATTAATACTATAAAAATATTTCAAAAATTGAATAATATTATAATTTCTATAAATTAAAATTAAAATTAATTTATTTTTTTTACGAAAATATAAACGAAAAAAATATAATAATATAAGAAAAAATAAACATAGAATTTTATATAATTTAACGTCGATTAAATTTTCGTAAAATATATCGTTAATCGTTCAAAAGAATATAATAAAAATCAACGTTATATATAACGATCAATAAAATAAATAATATTATTTCGAGTATTTCGAGCGAATAAAAAATAGAAAAATCGATTTTTTTATTAATTACTTTTTCGTAGATCGTTGTTTATTTATAAATAAATTAATCAATTGTAAATATTATTATCGAAAAAACAATTAATAGTATTATAATTTTTGAAATTGTAATTAATTTTCGCAATTGTTTATATTTAAAAATAATCGATATTAATATAATTAAATTATAAAATAAGTAATTAAAAAATCTTTTAATTATAATCTCGATAAACGCTTTAAAAATACATAAAAAATTTAGAAATTTGTTTAATTTATTATTTAAAAAAGAAATAAAATTAATACTAATAAATTTTTTTTAAAAAAATCGAATTTATCGTCGTATATTTTTAATAATAATAATATTAACGTTCAAAGTTTTAATAAAACGACTATTAATAAGTTCTACGAAAAATTACTAATAAATATAATAATAATAAATATAATAACGACGAGTAAATCGAGAAATAAAATTCAAAGTACACGAGAAAACTTTCGACGAAAAATAAAAATAGAAAAAAAGTATTCAAAAATCGAATTATAATAACAAATTTTATAAAACGCTTAAAATAAAAAACGAAAAAAAATAAATATAAATTAATCGAAAAATAAAACTTTGAAATAATAATTCGATACTAAAAATAATAATTTTATTAATAAAATTTTATTGTAAAAATTTTTTAAAAATATAATATTGTTTTTAAAATTTTAAAAAAAAATAAAAATAATTATTAATATTTTAAAAATATCGAATTTTATTATAATAATTATTAATTAATAACGAAAAAACAATATTTATTATTTGATTTTAATAAATATTAAAAATCGTTAATTCTATAAAACAATTTTTTTAAAATTTTTATAAAATATTTAAAAAAACGAGTTAATTTGTTTTTATTATTAAGAATTTTATAATATTCGAAATTAATCTCGTAAAAATCGATTACTCGTTATTAATTAAAAAAAAACATATTATTATTATTTTTAAATTAATTAATTCGAGTAAAAAATATAAAATATTAAATATTAAATCGAAATATTATATTATTTTTACGTATATAATTCGAGATTTTAATAATATTATTATAAATATTAAAAATTTTCAATTATTTATTATTATTAAATAAAATTTCAAATTCGTTAAAATAACGATTATAAAAATAAAAATTGAATATAAAATCAAATATAAAATTTTTTTTTTTTTTTAAAATAATTATTTATTATTATAATAAAAATATAAATTGAATATAAAAATAATAATTCGTAAAATAACGTATTTCGAGATTTTAAAGATTTTAATTTTATTTATACGATTATAATTGTTTTTCTTTTGAAAATTTTTTTATATTAAATTACTAAAAATTATTATATTCGTATATATTTTCAAATCGAAAAAACATTGAAAAAAAAATATAATACAAGAAATTAAATATTAATATTATTAAAAAATAATACAATATTAAAATTCGTAAACGATTTTTACATTTTAATAAATCTTTTTTATTTTTAATTTTTTATTTTTAATTTTTAATATTATTTTATATAAAATAAATACGATTAAAATAAACGTTATTAATTTAAAAAAAAAATACAAATAAAATAATATAAAAAACGAAATTATTTTTTTCGATTTTTTATAAAATGTTTTTTTTTTAATAAAAAAAACAAATAAAATTTTAAATAAAAAAACGAAAAAATATTTTTTTATAATAATATTATTATTTTTAAATGTAAATATTAAAAAAAAATATTTAAAAAACAATATAAAATATTAATTATTTTATTTTATTAAAAAAAAACAAAATCGAAAATTTTTCGAATATAAAAACAAAAAAAAACTCGAA
>MU119615.1:6931-35411 GCA_014904845.1 Acephala macrosclerotiorum | reverse complement strand
AATTATTTTATTTATAACGTAAAAAAAAATTTCTCGTTTATAAAATTTTAATAAAACGTTAAAATAATAATAATTAAAATTAAAAAAATATTTATTAAAATTTATAATAATATAAAAAAAATAAAAAAATATTATATATTATTATATTAAATTTATAAAATTATTCGTAATAAATTAATTAAAAAACAAATTAATAAACAAATAATTTTATAAATAATAATTAAAATTGTAAATAATATTATATTAATATTATTAATTTTTAAAATATATTTTAAAATAATTAATAATAATATATTATTAATTTTTAAAATATATTTTAAAATAATTAATTATTAAAAAAATACGTCGTTTATATATTAAATATTAAATTAATAATACGTTTATAATAAAAAATAATTTAAATATAAAATTTATATTAAATTTATTAATTCTTTTAAATGTATACGTTTAACGTAAAAAAAGCAAATAAAAAAAATTATATTAATTATTAGCGATTAATAATAAAATATATATAATTAATATATTTTATAAATTAATTAATTTTCGTTTTACAATTATTAAATCGTATTATATAAAAAAAAAATATTAAAAATTTAAAACGATAATTAAAACGATAATAAAAATTATAATTAAAAAAAAGTTTTTATATTTTTTTTATTAAACGAATTAAATAAAAAATTAATTTAATAATATAATTAAAAACGTTTAAAAAAATTACGTAATAAAAACGTATTTAATAAAAAATAATATTTTATTAAAAAAAAACAATAAAAATTTTAAAAATTTTAACGAGTAATTTATTATTATTATTATTAAAAAAATTGAAATTTTTATAATATTTATAATAAATAAAAAAAAATTAATATAATATTTTTTTTAAAATTATAAAAAAAAAAATACGATTATAAATTTTAAATAATTATTTAAAACGTTTTAAAAAAAAAATTAATAATTTAATTATAAAAAGAATTTTTAATTCGAAATTAATTAACGAAATTAAAAAAAAAATTAAAATTAGTAATTTAAAAATATAATAACGAAAAAAAAAAAAATTTTAATTTAATAAATAAATTAATAAATAATTATTATTTTAATATTTTTTTTTAATTTAATTAAAAAATTAAAAAATTAAAATATATTAATAAATTATATATTATAAATATTATAAAAAAAATTTATTAATAATTATATTAATATACGATTTTTATTTTTTAATTATAATTATTAAAAAAATTTTCGACGTTATTAAAATGTAAATTAATAATATATTTATATTAATAAAAAAAAGATTTATTTTCGAAAAAAACGAATTTAATAATATTAAATTTTTAATTAAATTTAAAAAAATTTTAATTTTAAAAATATTATTAATTTTTAATAAATATATTTTAATTAAATACGAAAATATAATTTATTTATAATAAAAATTTTCGTTTTTATCGACGATTTATATATAAATAATAAAAATTTTAATTTTTAAATTAAATATAAAATTATTTTAATAAATAAACAATAATTAAATAATAAAAAATTCAAAATTAAAATTTTATTAAAAATAAACGTATTATTAAAAACGTTTTAATTTCGAAAATATATAATATAATAAAAAAAATCAATATAATAATTATAATCGAATTTATTATTAATATAATTATTTAATAATTTAATAATTATTTATATAAATTTATATTCGTTTTACAAATATTTAATTAAATTAAAAACGATTAAAAAAAAAGCGTTTTATAATCGATATTATAATTTTTCGTTAATCGTATAAACGTAAAAAATTATAAAAAATTTAATAAATTAATAATTAAAATAATTCGATGAATATTATAATAAAATTAATATTTAATAAAATTCGAATAAAAAAAAAATTAAAAAAAAACGATAAAAATAATATAAAAAACTAAAAAAAAATATTTATTAAAAAAAAAAAATATTTTTATATTATATTTTAAAAGTTTTATTATTTAATTTATAAAATTAAAAAATAAAAAATTATTTCAATTTTAGCGATTATAATTTTTAACGAACTTCGAAAATAATATTAATTTATTATTATTATTTTTAAAATTTTATTATATAATTTTTATATTAAAATATTAACGAGTTTTACGTATTAATAAATTATAATAAAAAAAAACAAATTTTTTTATTTAATTAAATTAATTAAATTTTTATTATAAAAAAAAATATTAATATAAATATAATAATAATTTAATAATTACGTATAATATTAATTTTAAACGAATTAATATTATTTTATTAAAATTAAAATTATATTTTTTTAAATAATTAATTATAATTTAATAAATATAATTAAAATTGTTTTATATTTTCGTTTTTAATTTATTATTAAATATATATTATTTAAATAATAATTAAAATAAAAAAATAAAAAACATTTAAAAAATTAAAAAAAAAAATCTTTTAATAATTTTTAAAATTTAAAATTTTAAAATTTTATATTATTAATAATTATAATTTATTATTATTTATATTTTTTTATAATTAATAAATTAAAAAAAGAATTTAATTATAATATATAATTTTTTAATTTTATTTATTTTTAAAAAAAAATTTATTTAAAATTATATATTATTTTCTATATATAAAATTTATATATAAAAAATAATATTATAAATTAATTAAATTTTAAAAATAAAAAAATATTAAATAAAATAAATATTTATAAATTATTTTTATAAAAAATTATTATATTATATATTTAAATATTATTTTATATAATTTTAATCGCTCGTTAAATTTTATTTATAATATATATATTACGATTTATATTAAATAATAATTATAATAAATTTTATTTATTTTTATTTTAAAATCGTTTTCAATTATATAATTTTTTTTTATATATATATTTTTTTATATAATTTTTTTTTATTATTTTATAATTTAATTTTATATTTATTTTTAATAATAAATATATTTATTATTATTAAAAAATTTTATATTTATATAAAAATATTATATTATTATTAAATTTATATAAATTTTTTTTTATATTATATTTATATTATTTAATTTATAATTAAAATAGTTTTTAAATTAAATAATTTATTTTTTATATTTATTTAATATTAAATTCGCAATAAATTCGTTTTTTTTTATTAAAAATAATTATTATAATATTATTTTAAATTCATATAAATAATAATATATTTATATTTTTTAAAATAAAATAAAATATATTTTTAATATTATTAATTCGATATTAATATACGTATTATTAAATAATTTATATAAAAATATTAAAAAAATTTATTATAATTAATTAAATATAATAAATTTTTTAATATTTTATAATATTTTTATTTATTTATTTATTTACGTAATTATATAAAATGTTTCTCTCGTATCGAAAGAAAAGGTCCGTCTGGCGGCTCGCTAAGCGAGCCAATAGCGGACGGGCTCTTTCTTTCGATACTCGACGCACATTTTGCTCCGCAGGCCTCGCAAAGGCGCCTCTGCGAGGGGCTACAAAGTCTTCGACTTTATTAATATACTCTTATTTCAAGTTTCAAGTTTCAAGTTAAAAGCTCTTAATTTGAGCGTTTTATAAGCATTTAAAGTTGGTATAGTTATTGAGTTCTAGATTTTGCCGAGCGGTGAGCCGATAAGCTGATAAGCTCCTTAGTGCTTAAGGCAGAAACGCCCTACTTGCGGAGCCTTATATTACCAGGGGGAAACCCCCTGGGACCCCCGTCTCTTATATTGAGTTGCTACGATCGATTCAATGAATTTAAATTACTTTATTTAGCATATAATTCCAGGGGGAGACCCCTTGGGACCCCCCCCCCCCTTTAGAGCTGCGCAGTTGGATTAGAGAGTGTTTTATATTTAGAAGCCTTAGTGCCTAAGGCAAAAACGCACTTCCAGTAGAGCCTCACACTAGGGGGACACTCCCCGGGACCCTCGCCTCTTTTATTGAGTTACTACGATTAATTTAATCGATTTGGATTACTTTGCTTAGTATATAATTTTAAAGAAAAACTCTCTGAAATTTCTTTCGAGAGTTGCGTAATTATATAATTAAAATAAAAATATTTTATTATTTTAACGTTTTAAATAAAACGTACTTTTAAAGTTTTATACTAGAAGAATACTCTTTGGGACCCCCGTTTTTTATATCGAGTTACTACGATCAATTCAATCAATTTAAATTACTTTATTTAATATATAATTTTGAAAAGAAACTTTTTAAAATTTTTTTTAAAAATTATACAATTATAAAAATATTTAATATTTAAATAAATATTTTAATATTTAAAATAGAAATACACTTAGAATTTTACGATCGCTATTTTAAATAAGTCCGATTATATTTTATCAATTTGCACAATAACGAATTAATAAAATCGCTTAAAATTTAAAATTTAATATTTAATTAAATTTTAATTTATTTATAAATTTTATATAATTTGAATTAATTAATATATTATAATTATAAACGTAATATAGTCGTATATAAATCGAAATTTTAATATTTTTTTATCGGATCGATTATATATTAATTCGAAATTATTACGTAATTATTTTTATTATAAAAATTTTAATAAATTAATTAAATTTAAATAAAATCGTTTATTGTAAAAAGTATTAATATTACGTATATATAAAAAAATTAATATTAGTTTTTATATCGAATAAATAATTATTATTATTATTTATATTTAAATTTTTTAAAATAAATTTTATAAAATAAATTAATATTAAAATACGATTATTAAAATATATTTAATTAATTTTATAAATAAAATTATTTAATAAATTTATATTAATATTAAATTAATTTTTTTAACGTCGTTATAACGTTATTAATTTTTACGAATATTAATAATAATATTAATAAATATAAAAAGTTTTTATATTAAAATTTAAATAATATTAAATTTAATAAATTTAAAAAAACAAAATAAAAATATAAATAATAAATTTAAATTATATATTATTTTTATAAAATATTTTAAATTTTAATTAATTTAATTTTTTATAATATAATTTTTATATTTTAATTTATATAATTTATAATATATTTAAAATATTTTTTTTATTTAAATTATTTTAAATAAAATATAAATTTTAAAATAAATTAATAAATTATTATTTTTATTAAAATTATATTAATATAATTAATAATATATATTTTATATTATATTATTAATTAAACTTTTAAAAAAATTAAAAAAATATATAAAAAACTTAATTAATAATTTAAAAATATAATAAAAAATTTAAAAATCGAATTTAAAATTAAATATAATTAATTTTATTTTTATTTTTATTTTTTTTATTTATAAAAAAATTTATTATATATTTTATATTAATAATAAACGATTTCTATATAAATAATAAACGTATAAACTTTATCGTATTTTATTTATATATAATATTAATAAAATAATAAATTTTTATTATTATTTTATTTATAAAATTTAAAAATTTTTATTTAATAATATAATATATTTTAAAACTTATATAATAATAATTTATAAAATCGATTTTTAATTTAAAAAATTTTTTATTAATTTTCTTTTAATATTAAAAATTATTAAAATTATATAAATATATATAATAATTAATATAAAATAAATTTTATAAATATAATATTATTTAATAAAATTAATTGAAATATAAATAATATTTAAATAAATAAATTTTTTTATATAATAATATTTTTAAATTAATAATTTAAAATATAAAATAATAAATTTTTTTTTAAATTATTTTTAATTTTTATATTTATTTATATTAAAATATTATATTTAAAATTCGATAATAAAAATATTAATTTATATTTTTATTAATTATTCGAAATTATAAAATCGAAATATTATTTACGTAAAACGATTAAAAATCGTTTTAATAATTTTATAATAATATTAAATAATAAAATTTAAAAAAAAAGAATTTATAATAAAAAAATTTAAAAATAAAAACGTAAAATTAAATAATATAAATATCGAATAAAAAAACGTTCGATTTTATATAATTTTAAAACAACGAACTCGTGTAATAAAAAATGTATAAAAATCTCGTAAATATTATAATAATTTTTATAGTATTTGCTCATAAAAGTAATAAGTATCTCTTTAAATTTATTAAAACTCGCACTATATTAAACTAGATTACTTGTAGAAATAGATTATGGCCCAGAAAACAAGTTTTGACCGTCTTAAAAGGCTTTCGGAGTGCTTTGGACTATGATTTCCAAAATTTGGTTCGCGCTTTTTGTGATGGCATTACGTAAACCGTATTAGACTTTCTAAAAGTAGAAACTTGTGCGCCACCCTCGCTTATTTATTATGCCCCATGAACTTATCCACCAATTCCCTTGCCCCTCGGAGCTGAGATAGGTTCAGCTCAGCCTCGTTTGTAATCAATGATCCTCCGACTTTCAATTCTCCTGGACTCTAACATTAACATCCTGCAATAATGGATACGACGGAATATTCAGGCCCTGCGCAACTCTACTCGCCACTTGCTGACGCAGACGAGATACGACTCTTACACCTCCTTCCCAGCACGAGACAGGATCCCGTGGTCGAATGTACGATCAAACATTTCAATCTCAAATGGGACTTGCACTACGAGGCACTATCTTACATGTGGGGATCTCCGACTTCTTCAAACTCGATCGAAATCAATGGCAAGACTTGCTCGATCCGCGAAAATCTCTTCTCGGCCCTACTGCATCTCCGCCACTGGCACACCCCTCGTACCCTGTGGATTGATGCCCTATGTATCAATCAGGAAGACAACTCCGAGAGAAACCACCAGGTGCATCAAATGGGAAGGATCTACCAGAGTGCTTTGAATGTAGTCGTCTGGCTAGGCCCATCTGATGCCTCGTCAGGGGTGGCTATGCAGTTTCTTAAGAGAAGCAGCAACATGCAAATATCTTTCGGAATATCCCCACTTGCTAAGCGACCTACTCAGGAGCAGAATATTCAGCTTCGACATATCAAGTCTGTTTTTTTTCGGGAATACTGGAGCCGGCTTTGGATCATCCAGGAGATCATACTCGCGAGGGAGATATTAGTCCAATGTGGCGATGATACATGTAGCTGGAGTGACCTGAAGACTTTCTTCCGACAAGTTGAAGAGCAGTTGTCACTATCATGGGTGCCATGGGAAGTTGCTATTAGTGAGAGGGAGCGAATTCTTGATGAAGTTCGAGGAAGCACGTTGGCACGTCTTGTCCGTGAACGACACGAAGTCCAACCTGATTTCCCCAAAAGTCTTGCAAAGAGCATTGAACTACGACCTTTACTTGATCTTTGTGCAGAGTATGGAGAGGCCGTATGTCACGATAAGCGCGACAAAATGTTTGGCTTGCACAGCTTCGCAGCAAGTTGCTGCATCAATGCGGTGCCGGTAGATTACTCATCTCCATTCAGTAAACTAGCTGGTATGCTACTTCATCACCACACACAAAGGCACAACTCGCGGGGTGACGCCAATATCATCACAGAGTCGCATCTGTTTCATCACAAGCTGGAGGTAACGGTGAATGAGTGCGGACAAGTCGCTTCAACTTTCCAACAGTCGCTTCGAGAGTCAGTATCAGAACTCGAGGGGCAGGATATTAGCGTCGCCGGAACGGTTCGAGGCCGAGTGAGCTACCTAAGTCCTCCTTTGCACCGAGCTATGCCGAAAGACGGCCCTGAAATCTCGAATCTGGGGGATCTAGTCATTCGACAGCTGGAGTTCATCAATCCGCTCCATAAAGAGTGGCATGATCATCGTCCACGTCAAGTCACTAGACAGTTAGATCTTGTCTATCCGATAAGTTATCAGCAGCACGTAGCACACCAGGAAATTCCCAGTCTCCAAGTGCCGGCTAAGGAGACTGTCCAAGATCCAATGAAGCAAAAACTGCAGAAACTTTTCTTTTGGAGGAAATCTTCGAAAGAACAACTGGTTAACCAGCAAAACCGTCAAGTCATCAAGCAGGACCTTGAATACCTATTCTTCAAGGCACAGGAAGCAGCTTCCAATACCACCGAAGATAAATGCAGATTGGCTTTTGAAGAGACCGGCCTTGTCATTCTGGTGCCGAATGTTGTACAAGTGGGCGACTTGGTATTGCAATTCCGAGACTCAAACACGTTGGTCGTTACCCGAGAAGATCTCAAAGACCGAACGAGAAGTCACATAGTTGGACGTGCTGTCAATTTTCTTGCCTGTTCCCCTACCGCAGCTCCAGATATCTGCGGAGATCGGTACGATGCGTTGCGGCATGTACCAGCCAAGCTGCAGCTTGATGTCCACACCTTGCAGAAGATAACTTGCGCATCGGCATCCCCCGACCCGCCAATAGCTGATCTTCTGGAGCTTTCTGAGGCTTCCCAGTCTTTGGATTCTTGAAGTCACTGCCGCTTCGCAGGTGCTATAACCCCCATCTTCCCCCGTTCAGAATCACATTGCAGAAAACCGGAAGCGCGACAAGATGCGTCTCTGTCAATTTGAGTGATATATTCGATGGACTTGATGGTCTGGTTGATTAATTAAGGTGGTAAGATCTAGCTAGGTGCGGGGACATTATATCTATTGCAGTGCTTACTCAGTACTAAAACCACTCGAAAGTCTAACAGTCTCAACTCGATACGCCGGACGTGAGTAAGGAGGAACTGGAGCAGCAAAAGGCGGAGGGTGTAGCAGACGCGCTGGGGAGAATCAGCAGCAAGAGGAAGAAGTAGTGGGAGCGGAGGAGGGATTGGAGATACGAGGGAGGGGAATGAGGAAGAGCTTGGGGAGCCAGCTATAGGAGAACAGCAAGGATGGGAGGAAGAAGATGACATTGATAACCCTGAGGACGAGGATTATCGTCATGACACAAGCGACGACGATGACCCACGACCTAAAAAGCGGCGGAAGTATCGTCTCGAACGTCCCCATAGTCTCACGCCGCCGCTAGCCACACAAGTTGAGATCAACGCGCAGCCTTAGGCTGATTACAAATATGCGCCGACATTTATCGATAACGAGTACTACTATACCTCGCGAACTTTTCGAAGTCCTTTTGCAGCAACAAAATCGGTACTAGTCGCTGAATTGCCCTTTTAAGGCTTCCTTAAACGGACAAAGATCGGGGATAATATAACGTATAATCTCGAGTTCAAACTGCTAAAGTGCTGCTGGTGCTCATAGTTGAGATCTCCCTTGGCCCCCATACCCTTCTTCTGGATTAGCCCCTCCGCATTTCGTGCCTCCCCTCCTTTATCAAAAGAATTCTAAGTAGATACTTTGCCGGTCTTTCGAGGACGCAATCATGGCACCGCTTATGCCCACACTCCTTATATTTTGTGCCATAAACAGTCCCTAGTCCGGCCATGAACCATGGTATGATGTCGAAGACGAGCGTTTTGTGGGCGATGGCCTCCGTCCATTCCCTCCGCTCGGGCAGGAAGGCTTGGCTTCTACGCTCGCCCAAGGCCAGCCTCGCTCTCGCTACCACTCCCCTAGACCATCACATCACACGACCGGATCAGCCAACATGATGACAGAAACACTCAACACACACCAGAGGAGCCAGGCCCCTCGCTCTACCTAAAACCGCTGGACTCGGACAGTGGAAGAGAAAGTGAGGAAAACGCCTCTTAACTTGAAAGGGATATGCTACTGCTATTCGAAGAGCAAGATAAATCGTCGTCGGCCACTGCTCCTGGCTCTCCACGACCTCACCGCCACTCTATTGAGCCATCGCACCCTCAAATTAATCAAGAAAATGATCAAAGCAGGACTGGTAACGTCAGATTAGAGGAGTTCAGACGTGGCTCTCCACTTTGCAGTCAGGACCAGGGGGAGGGGCCACAAGAGCAACAGCAGCGGCAGCAGCGACAGGAGGTAGCAGGAGAGGCGATGAGGGAGGACGACGATAAGGAGCCGGAGCAACGAGGAGAGAAGCAGTGGCACTTGGACGAGGCTGAGGTCTGCAGCGACATCCACATCTCGAGGCCAGCGAACGCAGTCATAATACAAGTGACGAGGATGATGAGGGCCGGCGACCTGCAAAGAGGCAGCGGAAGGTCCGCTCAGACCCTATCGAGGCTCTTCCGCCTCTCCGTGACCATGGTCCAAATGCACCCCTTAAACGGCATCACAGCCTCACCCTACTACCAGCCACGCAACTCGAGATCGACAAGCACCGTTTTCGACTGCGTGGGATACGCGCCCGGCAGCTTGCTGGACGCTAGACAAAGACAACTCAGTACCGAGTCGTATGGGGTAAACATCCAAACAGGTCTGATTCTTGGGTTAACGCAGACGACATGCGGATGTCAATGCTATGGCCACCTTGCGAACGATCCTCTCGAGACTTAGTCCCACAGGTAGAAACGGACCTAGTCGATGAGCTCTCCACTTGAATCACTGAAGATCAACTGAGAATCTCACTCAGCCCTAAGTTGCTCGCTGAGCTTAAAGGTAACTAGCTGGTTAAACAGTACCCAGTTTAGAAGAACTTGCGGAACAAGTCGCTAACGGAACACGTTTCAAGTAGAGTCTCCTCCCCATCCCTTGAGCCAAGCATAGTCTGAGGTCAATCACAGGCATTCAGCAACTACGATCAAGGACGAGCACCGCTATACTTCACTAGCCTCTCGAAGTCCCAGCCCCTGTGCTCCATCTAACCCGGCACCGGGTGGCGAGCCTGAGTCGGGGAAACAGGGGGAGAAGCGGTAGCGCCAGGACACGCATAGAGAGACCAGTAGCGAAACCCACCATTTCGTTAACACCGATGACGCCTGCGATACAGGCGACGAGGACCCACGACCTGCAAAGCGACGAAAGCTACTCTTAGCGCTTGCCGTGATTGCATATCTCTACTTGTAACGGTCTTGCCTCCTCGTATCACCTTCGACCACTAGCTTCGAGATTGACGACGCGCAGCTCTAGGCTAATCGCAAATGCTTTTCGACTTTAGCCGATGACGAGTACTATTATACTTTATAAACCTTTTCAAGTTTTTTAATTTCCGTAAAGTTAATATTAATTATAAAATATTAAAAATAGTTTTTTTAAAACTTTTTTAAACGTATTAAAATCGAAAATAATATAACGTATAATTTCGAATTTTAATTATTATATATTTTAAAAAAAAAAAAAAAAAAAAAAAAAATTTTTTTTATAGCGTTGAATATACGTTTTAAAACGTTTATAAAAAGTATAATTTTTTTATAATATTATAATATATTTCGAAATATAATTAATAATATTACGAAATAAAAAAAATGTATTTTATAAAAAATAAAAAAATAAATAAAATAATATTTAAAAAAAAATTTATTATATTTTTTTTAATCGAATTTTAAAAATAAATTAAATATAATATTTTATAAAATTTAAAAAATAATTATAATAAAAATAATAAATTAAATTTATAATAATTTTTTTTTTTTTATATTTATAATAAAATTTTATTAAATTTTTTATTAAAATTTTAATTGTTTATTTAAATAATAAAATAATAAAATTTTATTAAATTTTTTATTAAAATTTTAATTGTTTATTTAAATAATAAAATAAATATAATAAATTAATATTTTTTATAATAAACGATTTTATTTAAATTTAATAAATTTATTAAAAAATATTATTAAATTTTAAATTGTAAATAATTTTATTAATTCGTTATTATATAAATTAATAAAATATAATTATATTCAATAAAAATTATAATTATAAAATTTTTAAATATAATAAATTATATAATCGAAATATATTATTTTATTAAAATCGTAAAATTGTAAAATCGTTAAAATATTATAATTATATTATAATAACGTTTTTTATATTTATTTTAATAAAAATTTTAAAAATTTATAAAATAAATTAAAAATAAAATAATTTATTTTTAAAAAAAAATATATTACGTTTTAATTAATTTTTTTTTTAAATTTTTAAATTTTATTTTATTTTATATTTTTAATATAAAAATTTATTATTAAATAAAATATAATTTTAAAATTCGAATATAAAATAATTAATATAAATAAAATTTGAAATAAATATAAATTAATATATAAAATTTATAAAAATTATAAAAATTAAAAAAAAAAAAAAATTTATTTAAAATAAAAAAAAATTATAAATTAAAAATTTTAATAAAAAATCGATAATATAAAATATTAATAATAAAAAATAAATTAAAATTTTAAAAAATAAAATATTAATATTAATACGATTATATAATTCGTATAATAATAATTAATTCGATTTAATTAATAAATAGAATAATTTAAAAAAATAAAAAATAAAAAATAAAAAATCGATATAATAAAATAAATATTAAATATTTTAAAATAAATTAAATAATTATAATAAATTTAATAATAAAATTATAAAAAATTATTAATATTTTATTTTTAATTTAATATAATATAATTAATAATATTTAAAATTATTATAAATATTTTTTAAAAATTTTTATTAAATCGAAAATAATAATAATAAATATATAAAAAAATAATAATATTTTTTTTTTTTTTATTAGTCGTTCGCTTTAAAAATTAATATTAACTTTTTTCAAATTACGTATAATTTACGTAGTACGAATTATTTTAACTATAAGTGAAAAACATTAAATTTTAATTACTTTTTTATATATTTTTTTTAAAATTTTTGAAATTTAATATTTTATTTAAAATTTTGCATTTGAAATGTGAAATTATATATCGAAACTTTTTAAATATTTTTTTAAACGTAAATATTTTTCGAAGTTGTAATACGATTCGTTAAGTTTATTTTCGAAAAAGAAAGTTCATCGACTAATAAAATAATGTTTTCGAGTATTGTTCGAAACTCTCGATTTATTATTTTATTAATATTAAATTAAGAGAAAAAATTAAAGTAATAAAAATACGATCGAATTGAACGTACGATCGAAATATTTATTAACGAGATTAAAATTTAATCGATCGAATAATAATAATAATACCGGGTAATATTTAAATAAATTAGTTTAAATTTTTTCATTTTATTATTTGAAATAAACGTTTATTTAGAATTTTAAAATAAGAGAATTTAAAAAGATTTTAAAAGTGTTTTATTTTATTAAATATTTTTTCGAATACGTTATTCGAGTAATTTATCGAATATCGAAAAATAATATAATCAATAAAAAGAAAAAAGAGAGTTTTAAAAAGTAAAAATTCGAGAAAAATCGTTCGTTAATATAAATTTAAAAAGCGATCGAAAGTTGCAATAATTATTAATATATTAAAACGAATTATTTAAATAAAAAACTCTAAGTATTTTTAGAATCGAAAATAAATTTTTTCGTTAATAGTATAAACTTTTTTTTTATCGAAACAATTTTAAATTTCAATTTAAATAAATATTAAATTTTATTAATTATTAATAATATTTTCGATTTTAAAATCGAGATCGAAAAAAGAAAATAATACGAATTTAATTTTAAAATAAATATTAAAAAAAAAATTAATAAATCGAAAATAAATATAAATATTACTAGTAATAATTTTCGGGTTATAAATTTTATAAGAGTATAAAATAAGCGACGATATTAAATTATACGTTAAAAATAAAAAGATATTTTATAAAAAAATTTATATTTTTTTTTTTTTATTAAAAAATTTTATTTAAAAAACTAACGACGATAAAATCCTATTTATAAATTTAATTCGAATTAAATTTTTAAGAATTTAAAGCGACGTTTATAATTAGAAAATAGTTTTTAAAATAAATATATATATAATTAAAAAATTAATATATATAAATTAAAATTTTCGAGTTTATTTTTTTTTCGAAAGTTTTATTTCGAGTTCGTTGATCTTATTATATTTTATAATTTAACGATCACTAGTAAATAATAAAATCAATAATAATAATATTAAATTTTAATCGAAATATTTAAATTTAATAATTTGATTAATTTATTAAAGATTTAATAATAGAAGTAATTACGTAATAATTTCGAATTAATATATAATCGATTCGATAAAAAATATTAAAATTTCGATTTATATACGATTATAATTAAAAGTTATTTATTAATATAAACTGTATAAAACTTATAAATAAATTGAAATTTAATTAAATATCGTTAAATTTTAAGTTTTAAACGATTTTATTAATTCGTTATTACGCAAATTAATAAAATATAATCGTACTCAGTAAAAATAGCGATCGTAAAACTATTTAAGTACGTTTTTGCCTTAGGTATTAAAATGCTAATATATTAAAATTTTATTTTTATTAATTTTATAATTGCGTAGTTTTCAAAGAAAGTTTTAAAGAGTTTCTCCCTAGTAAATATAATCGTAATAAGTATTTATAATCAATAGAATCAATCGTAGCAATTTAATATAAGAGACGGGAGTCCCAGGGAGTGTTTTTCTAGTATAAAGCTTTGAAGTGCGTTTTTACTTAAAGTACCAAAGTATTTAAATACTGGAATGGTTACGCAACTCTCGAAAGGAGTCCCAGGGAGTCTCTCCCTGGAATTATATATTAAGTAGAGTAATTCAAATTAATTGAATCGATTGTAGTAACTCAATATAAGAGACGAGAGTCCCAAGGGGTGTCCCCCTAGTAATATGAGGCTCCGCAGTGCGTTTCTACCTTAGGCACTAATGAGTTTATCAGCTTATCGATTTCACCGCCCGGCAGAATCTCAAACTATTACCTTTTAATAATTATACTAATTTGAAATGCTTATAAAACGCTCAAATTAAAAGCTTTTAATTTAAAACTTAAAATAAGAGTAAATTACTAAAGTCGAAGACTTTGAAACCCTTTATAAAAACGCTTTTGCGAGGCCTGCGAAGCAAAATGTGCATCGAGTATCGAAATAAAAAGCCCGTCCGCTGATTGGCTCGCTTGCGAATCGGCTGCAGACAGACCTTTTTTTTCGGAACGAGAAAAACATTTTATTTTTTATTTAATTATTAAATTTTATTAAATTAATAATAATACGTTAAATAAATTTTTAAATTTTTTTTTAATTATAATTAAAAATAAATCAAATTATAAAAATTTAATATAAATATAAATAATATATATATTAATATAAATAATAATAAATAATAATTAATTATTAATTTTTAAATTAAAAATAAATTTTTTTTATTATAATAAAAATAAAAAAATAAAAAAAAATATAATAATAATACAATTTATAAAAAAATTTATTAATATAAAATAATTATATAAATATTATAATTAAAATTTAAAATAAAAATTAATTATTAAAATATTAAAATTAATAAATTTATTATTATAAAAAAATAAAAAATAAAAAATAAAATAAAAATATTATAAATTATTATATATTATTTTATTATAATTAAAAAAAAAAATTTATTTAATAAATTTAAAAAAATTAAAAATTATATATTTAAATTTATAAAATTAATATTAAAAAAATTTTTATTAAATTTTTTTAATGAAATAATATATAAAATTTTAAATATTTTATTATTTAATTATATTTATTAAACTTTTTTCGTTTTTTAATTATATTAATTAAATTTTTTTTTAATATAATTATTTTTACGATTTTAATAATTATAAATAATATATATCGTATTTATTATATATTATTCGAATTATTATATTCGAAATATATTAATATTTAAAATTAAAATAAAATACGCGATATAAAATTTTAATCGATTAAATAATAATAAATATAATAAAATAAATATATTAAAAAAATATAAATTAAAAAATTATTAAAAACTTTTAAAAATTAAATTTGTTTTTATATTTAAAAATATAATATTTTTTTTAATAAATATTTATTAATAATAATAAAATTATACGAATAAATTAAAAATGTTTCTCTCGTTCCAAAAGAAAAAGTCCGTCCGCAGTCGACTCGCAAGCGAGCCAATCAACGGACGAGCCTTTTCTTTCGACACTCGACGCACATTTTGCTCTATAGGCCTCGCAGGGGCGCTCCTGCGGAGGGCTTCAAAGTCTTCGACTTTAGTAATTTATTCTTATTTCAAGTTTCAAGCTAATAGCTCTTAATTTGAGCGTTTTATAAGCATTTGAAAATAGAGTAGTAGTTCTAGATTCTGCCGAGCGGTGAAGCCGATAAGCCGATAAGCTCCTTAGTGCCTAAGGCAGAAACGCACTTAGAGAATTTTGGTGTTTCTCACCGGAGGAGCGGTTGCCGGCCTTAGTGCCTAAGGCAGCAGCGTACTTGAGTTTTACGGTCGCCATTTTTGCTAAGTGCGACTATATTCTACTAATTTGCGCAACAACGGATTAATAGAATCGCTTGAAACTTGAAATCTAGTGGTATTTGATTGAGTTTCAACTTATTTCCGAATATTAAGCTGTTTATATAATAGCTTGAATTAATATTTAAAGCGCAACGCAATTGAGATTTTGATGTTCTTCGCCGGAGCGGTTATATATTATTCCGGGGCCTCTAAACTACCCCTGCTACAAAATTCCTTAATGAACCAATCAAATCGCTGCATTTGAGCACCTCGGTTAAATTTTGCTGTTGTTGTTGTTTTATTGTCTACTGGCGGCCGTCAGGCCATGAGACATAGTGGGGCCGATGAGCTCAGACTAGAACCTCCGAAGGGAGAGTGAGCTCAAGGACCCCAATCTATGTGTATCAGTCTTTCAACTACATACATGTTGTTCCGCAAAACTAGTCTTATAGTGGGCAACCCGAACTAGATTTGCAGACGAGATCTTACTGCCGTTGCAACTACTACTCTACCAGAAAAAAAAAAAAGATTTCTCCTCGAGAGTGTCTTTTGTTCTTCGCTTAAACTGCGTCATGCCAGGCCTTGGGTTTTCTAGAGTTTACATTTGATTTTACCGCCAGACACTAACTTAGTCTTACGTTTGTCTCTTCTGCTAGTCTCTCTTTTGGTACTCATTTCAAAGTTGAATCCAAATTGTTTTCGCTTCCCACTCTTAGGCCCAGAGTCGAAGATGTTCCTTCGATCGATAAACTTTCGACGTTGTTATTTGGCACCGAGGTGCCAAAGTTGTCTCGTTGAAGAAGCAATTGAATAAGTGTCCAGTCTCGAATCCGGAGTCTCATAGTCATATCGTCCGTTTGTAGCCCTCAGTTCAGCGCTTTCGACGTGTGAATTCCAATACCGGGATTTCCTAGGGTAGGCTTATAGCATTTCACTTGGTGCCGAGATAGAGGGGACGGCCCTCTAGAACTCTATCTGCTAGACGCCGGGTACCAAACCGGTTCTTACACTAGACTTACTACTGGGCCCACGCATTACTAGTAGTCTCTGCTCCACCACCCCAGGGTTCTACGCATCATTGGCCGTCTCTGCTCGACTCCAGCCTCTGGCCCGCCCTTTCTCCAATCCTACTCTACTTTTGCATCTCCACCATCTTCTCTCTCTCTTCATTGGTTGTATTGTCGCTCGATGCTCGGTGAGTCACTCGAGTAACGTGTTCAAAAGAATGCCTCAAAAAAGACATTCTCAGAGTGTTTTTAGGCCTTTCTATTCTAGAAGTCGAAATAGACGTCTGTCCATAAAGTAGAATAAGAAGATCCAGACTAGTCCGTCCGAATGCTGCCCGATATTGTCGTGATCGGCTAAGTCTCGACACCGCCGGTAAATGCTCTGGTCGTACGCTCGGCTCGATCGTGTTCTTATTGCTTTGACTCTCTCTCTTAATTCAATGTCGATAGAATAGTGGATTGAGAGACTCGGACAGTGCTCGGGGCACTGTTTTGCTGGTCGATGAACCTTCCCTCTCGAAAGCAGACTTAAAGGACCGTGTTGCAACTCTACAAAGTGCTCATATCCAAGAGAACGCTTAAAAGGCTTCGATGTATGATTCCGCAAGCTCAAATGCGAGGTTTTGAGTGAAATGCCGGATTTCAAAAATTTTAAAAAAATACATAGGAAAATTGGTTAAATTTTACTAAAATTAATAATTTTATAAAAAATAAATATATTATATTAAATTAAAAAAAAACGAAAAATTAAAATAAAATAATATTTAATATTAAACGAAATTTAATATATTTTTTATTATTTTTGTATTAAATAAAAAATAAATATTTTTAAATTATTTATTTATTATAAAAATTAATAAATTTTTAATAATAATAATTTAAATAAAAAAAATTAAAAAATAATATATAATATTAATAAAAACGAAATAAATTAAAAAATTATAAAAAATAAAAAATAAAAAATATAATAAAAAAAATAAAGAAATAAATAAAAATTTTTTTTTTTAAAATTAATTTAATTAATAATTTATTATTTTTATAATAATTTTTTATTCGATTATACGTATTATAAAAAAAATTAAATTTTAAACGATTTAATTATTAATATATAAAAAATATATTTGAAATTTATTTAAATAAATAATTTAAATAATTGTATTAATAAAATTTAATTATAAATTAATTCGTTTTAATTAATAATTTAAATTTATTTAAAATAATTAAAATAAAATAAAATAAATTATTAATTAATTTAAAATAAATAAAAAAAATTTATATACTAAAAAATATATAATTAATATTATTTTTAAAGTTAATTATTTATAAAAAAAATATATATAATTTTATTATAATTTTATATTTTTTTTATAAAATTTAAAAATAATAAAAATAAAAAAAAAATAAAATAAAATATAAATTTTTCAAATACTAATTTTAAATTAATTATTTTTTTTTTATAAATATATTAATAATAAAAATTATAATAATAAAAGTTTTAAATTTTTAAAATAATTTTTTTTAAATAATATAAATTTTAAATAAATATTATAAATCGTATTAAATAAAATATAATAATATTATATAATTTTAAAATTTTAATATATTTTATATTATTAAATTTATTAAAAATTTAATAAAATAATAAATTTAATAATATTATATATATATATATTAATTAAAATTTAAAAAATATTTTAAATTATATATTAAAAATAATATATAAATCAATTATTAAAATATTTTATATTAAATTTAAAAAAATTATTAAAAAATTTTATATTAAATTTAAAAAAATTATTAAAAAATTAAAATAAAATAAATATTATTTTTTTATTATTTAATTTTTATTAATTTTACGTAATAAAAAAATATATAAAAAAAATTTAAATTATAAAATATATTTTAAAAAATAAAATATTTATAATTTAATTTATTATTAATAATTATAATTAAAAAAATTTAAAATTTTTAAATATTTTAAAAAAAAATTTAATTTTATATTATTAATAAATTTTAATTTAATAATAATAAATTTAATTTTTTTAAATATAATTAAATTAATTTAAATTAAAATAATAAATTTCACGTTTAAAACGTTTAAAAAGTTTAAAATCGTTTAAAGTATTTAAAACGTTTAATTTAAATTAATTAAAATATATAAATTTAAAATATTAATTTTTTAAACGAAAAATATTAAAATTTTTAATTATATATATATATTTTTAATATATATTTAATTATAAATTATTAAATATTTTATTTTATTTTATTTTATTTTATTTTATTTTATTTTATTTTATTTTATTTTATTTTATTTTATTTTATTCGATTATATATATAAATATATTAATTAAATTAAATTCAAAATTATATTAATATATTTTAATAAAAAATATTAAAAATTATATATTTAAATTTTAATATATTTAAAAAATTTAAAAAATAAATTATTATTTAATTAATTTAATTAAATAATATTTTATATTAAAATTAAATTTTTTTAAAAAAAATTTAATTTATTTTTATTGTTATTATATTAATAATTATAAGAAATTAAATATTTTTAATTTTTAAATATATAATATAATTAATAAATTTTTAAAAATCGTTTATTTTAATAAAAATTTTAAAATTAAATTTATTATTTAAAAAAACTTTTTATTATAATATTTTATATAAAAAAGATTTTAAATTTAAAATTAATAAAATTATTTAATTTATTATTAAAAAATTTTAATTATATTTATTAATTATTTATTTAAATAATATATTTAAATATTTAAAATTAATTAAATAAAAAATTTATTAAAAATTATAATTTTTTATATAAATTATTAAAAAAAAATTTTATATTTATTTATTATATATATAATTTTTATTTTATAAATTTTAAATATTTATATTATATATATTTATTTACGTAATATAAATTAAAATCGAAATCGTATATTAATCGTATATTAATATATATTATATTTTTTAATAATAATATAATAAAAAAATTATTATTAAAAAAAAATAAAAAAAAATAATTTAATATTAAAAAAAAATTTATATATTAATTAATTACTAATAATATTAACGGTTTACTAATAACGCGCACTACGTAATAATTGTATATTTAAAATTTTAATATTTAATAATAATCGATTAATAAATAAATTTAAACTTATAAAAATATTAAAATTCTCGATTTTTAGCGATTATAAACGACTACGTACGACTTTTATACAATTATATTTAATTAATTAAATCGTTTAATTTTTAAATATTTTAATTTAAATTTTTAATAACGAATAATATAATTATTCGCATATTAGATTAGCGTATTTACGCGCGTAAACTTTATTTAAATCGATCGATTCTACGATCAGATTTCAAATGACGTTAATATTTTTAATTTTTATTCTTATTTAATATTTCGATATTTTTAATAATTAATCGAATAAAATGCGATCGTTAATTTTTTAACGAAGAATATTAAAATGCTCGCAGTTTTTGATTTTATAATTTAATATTTTAATACGTATTCGATAAATTTATTTAAAACTTTTATAATAAATTAAATAAATATTATAAATTATAAGTTTTAAATATTTAAATATTTAATTTTAAATTAATATTATTAATATTAAATTAAAATAATTAATAATATTAATAATTAATTAAATTATTATTAAATTATTAATAATATTATTAACGTATATATTTTTTAATAAAACGATTAATAAAAATTTAATAAATTAAATTTAAATAATAATAATAATAATAAAAATAAAAATAAAAATAAAAATAATTAATATATTATTAATATTAATTATAATTTTAATAATAAAAAAACGAAAATTAAATTAATATAAAAATTTTTAAAAATTAAATATATTTTTTTAAAAAAAAATTTATATTAATATTATTATAAAAAAAATAAAACTTATAATTATATTTTATAATTTTACGATTTTACAATTTTAATAAAATAATATATTTTAATTATATAATTTATTATAATTAAAATATTAAAAAAAACAAAAAAATTAAAATTAATATTAAAATTTTTTTTTTTTTCGAAAATAATTAATTTATAATTTTTTTAAAAAATTTATTATAATAAATTATAATTTTATTAATTAAATAAAATTATAAATATAAAAATTTTATTATTTTTTAATTTTTAAATTAAATTTTTTTTGGTATTTAATATTAATAAAATCGAATAAAATTTTTTTTATATAAATTTTAATTATAATTTCGATTTTATTTATAAATTTTTTATAATATTTAATAATAAAATTTCAAAGTTCTAATTATTTATAATTATATTATTTTTATTAATTAAAATTATTATATATAAAATTACGATTTTATAAAAATTAATAAATAAAAAAATAAATTCGACTTTTTATAAAATAATATATTTTATTAAATATAATATTTTTTATAAAAAAATTATTATATATTAATATTTAAAAATGAAAAAACTTTTATAATTTAAAAATTTATATAATAAAATTATATAAATTTTTAATTTCAATTAAATATTTATTATTAAATTTCGTTTTTTTAATAATAAATTTTAAATATTTTAATATTTGTTTAATATATATTATTAATCGAAAAATTTAATATAATTTTATAAATAATATAATTTAATAAAACGTAATTTGTAATAAATTAAATTTTATTATTATTAAAATCGTATTATAAAAAACTAATAAATAAAATGTTTCTCTCGTTTCGAAAGAAAAAGTCCGTCCGTAGTCGACTCGCAAGCGAGCCAATCAGCGGACGGGCCTTTTATTTCGATACTCGACGCACATTTTGCTCCGCAGGCCTCGCAAGGGCGCTCTTACGGAGAGCTTCAAAGTCTTCGACTTTAGTAATTTACTCTTATTTCAAGTTTCAAGCTAAAAGCTCTTAATTTGAGCGTTTTATAAGCATTTGAAGTTAGTATAGTTATTAAGAGGTAGTAGTTTGAGATTCTGCCGGGCGGTGAAGCCGATAAGCTGATAAGCTCATTAGTGCCTAAGGCAGAAACGCACTGCGAAGCTTTATATTACCAGGGGGACACCCCCTGGGACCCCCGTCTCTTATATTGAGTTACTACAATCGATTCAATCAATTTGGATCACTCTACTTAGTATATAATTCCAGGGGGAGACCCCCTAGGACCCCCCTCGAGAGCTGCGCAGCCATTCCAGCATTTTAATGCCTTAGTACCTTAGGTAGAAACGCACCTCCAGCAGAGCCTCACACCAAAAGAACACTCCGGGGGGACACCCCTTGGGACCCCCGTCTCTTATATTGAATTGCTACGATTAATTCTATTGATTATAAATACTTATTACGATTATATTTACTAGAGGGAAACTCCTTAGGACCCCCCTTAAAAGTTGCGCAACTATAGAGTTAATAAGAGTAGGATTTTAGTGTACTAGCATTTCAATGCCTAAAGCAGAAACGCACTTAGGCAGTTTTGCGGTCGCCATTTTTATTGAGTGCGATTATATTCTATTGATTTGCGTAGTAACGGATTAATAAAATCGTTTAAAACTTAGAATCTAGTAGTATTTAATTGAGTTTCAACTTATTTATAAGTTTTATATAGTTTGTATTAGTAAATAACTTTTAATTGTAGTCGCATATAAATCGAGGTTTTGGTGTTTTTTACCGGATCGACTACATATTAGTCCGAAACTATTACGTAACTACTTCTACTATTAAATCCTTAATGAACCAATCAAATCGCTAGATTTGGGCACCTCGGTTAAAATTTGATGTTTTTCGCCTATAGTTGAAATGACTCGTGCCACGTGAATTACACGTGACTTGAAAAAAAAATTGACATTAGTTTTTAAAGCGAACGACCAATTAAAATTATTATTATAATTTTATTTTAATTATAATATTATATAAAATTTCAAAATATAATAATAAAAATAATATTAAATAAATTTAATTTTAAAATTTTATTTTTAATTATATATATTTTCGTATTTATATATATTATTATTTTTTAAAATACGCATTTTTAAATTAAAATTAAATACAAATGTATTAAATAAAAAAATAAATTTATTTTTTTTTTAAATAAATTTTTTTAAATTTATTATTTTTAAAATTAAATTTATTTTTTTAATAAATTAATAATTTTTTTATATTATTTAATAAAAATAATTAAAAAAATAAAAAAAAAAAAAAATTTATTTTAAAAAAGTTTTTAATTTTTAATTATATAATATTTTTATAATTGAAATTAAAATTTATATAAATTTATAATTTTATTTTTATATAAAATATTAATAAATATTAATTTTTTATTATATATTTAACGTTATATAAAAAATTTAAATATTATATATATATTTTATTTAAAAAAAATTATTAAAAAAACGAAATTATATTTAAAATAAAAAATTTAATAATAAATTAAAATATGAATAAAATAATATTATTAAAAAACGAAAATTAATTAAAAATAATATAAATTTTTTTTTTAATTTTTTTTATTTTTTCGATTTTTTTTTATATTTTTTTTTTAATTTAAATTTTTTTTTATTATTTTTATTATTAGTTTAATTTTTTAATTATTAATAAAATTAATTAAATTTTTTATAATATTTTTTAATACGTTTATAAATAAATTTAAAAAAATTTCATATTATTATAATTATATTAAATTTAAATTATAAATTTTTTTTTATTAACGAATTTATTATTATTAATAAATTGATAAATTAATTCGAATATTATTTTATATTTAAATTTTTCGAATATCGAATTAAATAAAAAAATTTATATATATTCGAAAAAAAAATCGTTTATTATATTTTTAATTTCGTTTAAAAAATTAATAAATATATTTTTAATTAAATTATTATAATTATTTATTATATTATTTATTATCGAATTAATTAACGATTTAAAAATTAAATTATTATATATTAAAATTTATAATTATTAAATTTTTTTTAAAAAATTTAAAATCGTTATTCGTAATAATAAAATTTTTTATAAATATTATAATTTTATTAAAAACGTCGTTTATAACGATTATAAAAACTATTAAAAATTTATATTATTTTTTTAAATCGCGTTTTTTTATATTAAAAAATATTAAATTAATTTTAATATATTAATTATTTTTAAATTAACGTATATTAAAAATTAATAAAAATTAAAAAAAATTTATTTATTAATATTAATTTAAAATTAAATATTATTTATACAATTAAAAAAAAAATTTATTTACGAATTAATAATAATTTAATTATATTTAAAATAATTATATAAAATATAAAATAATATAAATAATTTAAATTAAAAATTTTTATTTTTTAAATAATTTTTTATATTTTTTTTTAAAAATCGTATATTATTTTAAAAATTTAAAAATTTTTATTTTTTAAAATATTATTTTTTTTAATTAAAAAATATAAAAAAAAATTATAAATTTTATTAATAATATAAAAAATTAAAAAAAATTTAAAATTAAATTTATATAAAAATAATAAATATATATTATTATTTATAAAATTCAAATTTAAATATTATATAAATTCGTATTTTATTTAATATAAATAATATTTATATTAATAAAAATATTTATTTTATTTAAATTATTAATAAATTATTTTTTAATATAAAAAATAATTTATATATTTATTTTTATTATTATTTTAATATTTATTAATTCGAATTATATTTAATTAATTTTTATTTTATAAAATTCGTAATTATTTATATATAATTAAATTTAAATAATTTTATTATAATAATATTATAAATTAAATATTTTTTAAAATCGTATAATTTATTTTTTTATAATTATTTATATATTATTTTATTTATTTATAAATTAATTTTTTTTATTAATAACGTTTTATATTCGATTTATAAAATATTAATAATATAAATAAAAATTAAATTTTTTTATCGTAAATTAATTTAAATTAAAATATATAATATATATTATTATTTCGATCGAATAAAAAAATTTATTAAAATTTTTTTTTAATATATAATATAATATTACGTTAAAAATTTAAATTATAAACGAAAATTTTATTAAAAAAATTTTTTTTTTTTTTTTTTAACAAATTAATAATTTTAAAATTATAATATATATAAATATAATAATTAAATTATTAAATAAATTTTAAAATTTTTTTTTTCGTTTTTAAAAAAATTTTAAATCGTAAATATAATATTCGTATAATAAATAATTAAAAAACGATTAATTTAACGTATAAAATTTAATTATTTACGTTTTAATATTTTAAAATAATTATTATTCGAAAAAATTTATTATAAAAAGAATTTAAAAAAATAAAAAAAAAAATTTTATATTGAAAAAATTTAAAATTTTATAAATTAGAATATAATTTACGCGTTTTAAACGCGTTTTATTTAAATAATTTAAATTTATAATACGTTATTATATTATAACGTAATTAAATAAAAATTAATTACGTCGTTATAAAATATAACGTATAAAATAATATTAAAATAAAATCGTTATAATTATATTTATAAAAATTATAATAATATAACGATAAAAAAAAAATTAAATTATATTTATATTCGTATTTTAATTAATATAATGCGATTTAAAAAAATAATTAAAAATATTAAATTTAAATTATAAAATCGAAAATTTTAATTTTGAATTATTTATATTAAAATTTTTAATTACGATAAAATTAATTAAAAAAAAAATTAAAAACATATAATATAACGTAATAATAAAATTAAAAAATATTAAACGTATTATAAAAAAATAAAAATAAAAAAATAATTTTAATTAAAAAATTATATATATTTATTTTTTTTAATATTTATATTTTAATTATTATTTAAAAAAAATTTATATTTAATTTTATTATAATTTTTTTTTTTTATATATTATAAATTATATAATTTATAATAATATTTTTTATTATTATTATAATATTATTATTTAAATATAATAAATAATTTATTTAATTTTTTTATTTTATTTTATATAATTAAAAATATTATATTTATAAATAATATTTTTAAAAATTGTATTTTTTATTAATTTAATTTTAATTTAATTTAAAAAAAAAAAAAATTTATTTTTATAATAATAATTATTATATATTATTTTAAATTATTTAAAATAAATAAAATTTAATAAAAAAAAAATTATTTATAATTATTTATACGCGAAAGAGTATATAATAATAATAAATTTTTTATAATTCGAAATACGCGAAAATACTTTACGTAATTAATATATTTAGCGATTATAA
The DNA here is from genome assembly GCA_014904845.1 of Acephala macrosclerotiorum. NCBI lineage: Eukaryota > Fungi > Ascomycota > Leotiomycetes > Helotiales > Mollisiaceae > Acephala > Acephala macrosclerotiorum. The sequence continues at coordinate 8,915 of MU119615.1, read as the reverse complement.
AAATTATTTAAAATATTTTAAATCGAATTTAAATTAAATATAAATTTCGTAATTTTAAATCGTAATATTTTACGAATTAAAAATCGTATTAAAAAACGATTTAATATAATTTTTTATATTTATTAAAAATTGTTTAAAAATAATAAAATTTCAAAATTTTATTAGAAATTAAATATAATACATTTTTATAAAATATTATATATAATATAATATAAATATTTAAAATATTAATTTTTTAATCGAAAAATATAAAAACTTTATATATAAAAATTTTAAATTTTAAATTTTAAATATTATAATTAAATAAATAAAAATATATTTAAATAATATTAAATTTATTAATAAAAATCGATAAAAAAAAAAACTTATTAAAAAAAAATTTAATATTAAAAAATAATTATATTTATTTAATTATAAAATTTAATAATAATAAATAATTAAATTATTTCGAAATTTAAATAATTATTCGTATTATAATAATTATTATTCGAATTTATTAAAAAAAAAAAATTTATAATTGATTTTTAAAATTGTAAATTAATTTTTAAAATTTTAATTCGTATATTAATATAATTAATATAATTAATAAATTAATAAAAATAATCGTATAATATTAATAATTAAAATTATAAAAAATAATATTTAATTATATTAAATTTATAATTAAAACTTTTTAATTTAAATTATTAAAAATATAATATATATAAAAAATATATTAAATATTAATTTTAATAATATTCGTTAATAAATTTATATTATTATTTGAAAAAATATTTAAAAAATTATAAAAGTTTTAATAATATTTAATAAAAAAAATTAATTAAAATAATTAAAAAAATATATTATTATTATTTAAATAATAAAATAAAATATTAAAATTATAAAAAATCGTTATAAATAAACGTTATTCGTTAATAAAAAAAAAATTAAACAAATGATTAAAATTAATTCGATTTAAATTAAATTAAAAAAAAATTTACAAATTTTTTTACGTTTTACGTTAAAAATAATATTTTTAAATTATAAAATTTATTTTATTTTTAAAAATTAATTATATAATTCGTATTATTATAATTATTTATAAAAGAATTATATAATAAATAAAAATATTAAAAATATAAAAACAATTTTAAAAAAAAAAACGTAAATTATATTATTAAAAAATATATAAAAAAAAAATTATAAAAATATATAAATACAAATTTAAAATAATTAAAATATTTTATAAAAAAATTTTTAAAATTTAATAATATTTTTTTATTTTTTAAAAAAAAATATATTAAATATTTTTATTTAAATATATAAATTATAATTTTATTAAAAAATATAATTAAAAAAAATAATAATATAAAATATATTATTTAATTATTAATAATATAAATATATTAATAAAATCGAATTATATATTTTTATAAATAAAAATTTTAAAATATATTAAAATAAAATAAATAATTATATTAATTAAAAATATATATATTAAATCGCGTAATAAAAAATAAATAATTTTAATATTAATTATTATTATTAAAAAATATAATTAATTTATAACGTTTTAATTATAAAAATTATAATAAAATTATTAATTTATTTATTAAAATTCAAAATAAATAATATAAATTTATTTAAAAAAAAAATTTAAAAAAATTATAATAAATTCGATTATAATAATAACAAATTTTAATAATACAATTATATTAATTTTTAAATTTATTTGAAATTTTATTAATAAAATTATTTTAATAAATAAATATTTATTTGAAAAATATAATTTAATATTAATATTTAAATTAAAAAAAAATTTTAAAATTAAAAAAAAAAGTATTAATTTTATTTTTATTAATATTAAATAAAAAATTAAAACGAATTATAATTAATAAAATTAATTATATAATTATAAATAATAAATAATTGAAAAAATATTATATAAATAAAATTATAAAAAGAAATATAATCGATTTTATATAAATTATTATAAATATAATTA
>MU119614.1:0-38045 GCA_014904845.1 Acephala macrosclerotiorum | reverse complement strand
AATATAATAAAAATAAAATTATTATAAAACGTTATACGAATAATATTCTTTTAAAAACGAATATAAAAATATATAAAAATATAAAAATATAAAAATATTATTATTAAAACAAAAGAAATTATTATATAATTTTTTAATTAATTAATATAATAATTAAAATAATTTTATAATAAAATTTAATTAAAATATTTAAATAAAATAATTTAATTAATTTATTAAAAATTTAATAATAAAAATAATTATATAATAATTTTAAATAAATATATAATCGATTTAATAAAAAATATTAAAATTTAATTAAATATTATTAAATTTTAAATTTCAAACGATTTTATTAATTTATTATTATACAAATTAATAAAAATAATAATTATAAAATTGTTTAAATATATTTTTATTTTAAATATTAAAATATTAATATATTAAAAAAGTTTTTATTAATTTTATAATTATATAATTTTTGAAAAAAAATTTAAAAATTCTTTTTTTAAAATTATATATTAAATAAATTAATTTAAATTAATTAAATTAATTATAATAATTAAATATAAAACGAAAATTTTATAATAAATATATTTTTATTTTAAATATTAAAATAATTTTATAATTATATAATTTTAAAAAAAAAATTTAAATTTTTTTTTTTAAAATTGAATATTAAATAAAATAATTTAATATAAAAAACGAAAATTTTAAATAAAAATATTTTAATATAAAATTTTATTAAAAATATATTTTTATTTGAAATATTAAAAAATTTATTAATTTATTAATTTTATCGATTTAAAAATTAATATTAATACTTTTTATAATAAGTAATTTTATTCAAATTTAATCGAAATATTTAAATATAATAATTTGATTAATTTATTAAAAAAATTAATAATTTTATAATTTCGAATTAATATATAATTATTTTAATAAAAAATATTAAAATTTTAATTTATATACGATTATATTACGTTTATAATTATAATATATTAATTAATTTAAATTATATAAAATTTATAAATAAATTAAAACTTAATTAAATTTTAAATAATTTTATTAATTTATTATTACGTAAATTAATAAAATATAATTATATTTAATAAAAATAATAATTATAAAATTTTTTAAATACGTTTTTATTTTAAATATTAAAAATTTATTTTATAATTATATAATTTTTAAAAAAAATTTTAAAAAGTTTTTTTTTTTTAAAATTATATATTAAATAAAATAATTGAAATTAATTGAAATAATTATAATAATTTAATATAAAAAACGAAAATTTTAAAAAATGTTTTTTTAATATAAAACTTTATTAAAAATACGTTTTTATTTAAAATTTTAAATTGTAAATTATAAAAATATTTAAAAATTTAATTGTATAATTTTTTAAAAAAAATTTAAAAATTTTTTTTTGAAATTATATATTAAAAAAAGTAATTTAAATTAATTAAATCGTAATAATTTAATATAAAAAACAAAAGTTTTAAAAAGTGTTTTTTTAATATAAAGTTTTATAATAAATATATTTATATTTGAAATATTAAAATAATTATATAATTTTTAAAAAAAAAATTTAAATAAATTAAATTAATCGTAATTATTTAATATAAAAAACGAAAATTTTAAAAAGTTTTTTTTTAATAATATAAAACTTCGTAATACGTTTTTATTTTAAATATTAAAAAATTTATTAATTTATCGATTTTTATTATTTAATCAAATTTAAAATTTTATTTTAATAATTATATTAATTTTAAATATTTATAAAACGTTTAAATTAAAAATTTTTAATTTGAAATTTGAAATTTAAAATAAGAATATATTATTAAAATCGAAAATTTTATAATTTTTTATAAAAATATTTTTATAAAATTTACGAAATAAAATATATATTAAATATTAAAAAAAAAAATTTGTTCGTTATTAATTCGTTTAATAAATCGTCGAATAAATTTTATTTTTAAAACGAAAAAAATATTTTTATTTTTTAATAATTATATTAATTTTAAATATTTATAAAACGTTTAAATTAAAAATTTTTAATTAAAAATTTTAAAACTTTTTATAAAATCGTTTTTATAAAATTTATAAAATAAAATATATATTAAATATTAAAAAAAAAAAAACTCGTTTATTAATTAATTATAAACGAATTTTTTTTAATATAAAAAAAGAAATTTATTTATTAATATTAATTTTTTTTTAAATAATTTATTATATTATAATTTCGTTTAATAATATTTAATAATTTTTTTTAATTAATTAATATAATAATATTAAAATATTAAATATATATTTTATAATAAATATAAATTTTAATAAAAATTTTAATTTTAAAATTTTAATAATTTTTATATTTTTAAAAAAAGTTTTTAAAATTATAAATAAAATTAATAATAATTATTTTATTTTATTTTAATTTAATATTTTATTTAAATTTTAAATTTATTTTAAAAATTAATATTATTTTTATATATATATAATATTAATATTTTTATATTTAAAAATAATATTATTTTAATAAATTTTAAATTTTATTTAATAATAATAAATAATTAAAAAATTTAATATATATAATAATATTAATAAAATTTTATATTATATATATAAAAATAATAATTTTTTTTTTTTAAATTTTTATTTTAAAATTATTATTTTTTAAATAATTTATATTTTATAAAATTTATTATTATAATTTAATTTTTGAAAAAAAAAAAAAAATTATTTTTTATTAAATATTACGAAAATTTTTATTTTTTATATATTAATATTTTAAATATTAATTTAATTACGTATTATAAATTATATAATTCGTAATAATATTTTTTAATTAAATTAAATTTTTTTTTATTATTATAATATTATTATATATACGCAATATTAAAAAAAAATTTATATATTTTAAATTTTTTTTATTTATTATTATTATATTTATTTATAATTTTTAATAAAATTTTAAATATTAATATTAAATTATATAAAATTTTATTTATATTTTTATAAAAAAATAAATTAAATTTAATTTTAATTTATAAAAATTATAATATTATTTAATATTTCAAATTTTTAATAAAATTATAAATATTATTATAATTATTTTTATTTATTTTTTTAAAAAAAAAATTAAAATTATATAAATTTTAATTTTAATTTAATAAAACATTTTAAACGCGTTTATAATATTAATAATTTTTTTAAAAAAATATAAAAAAATTTAAATTTATAATTATAATAAAAAAAATATTAAAAATAATTATTATATAATAATAAAATTAAATTAATATTTTTAATTTTTTATTATATAATATTATAAAAAAATTATAATTATTATTTTTAATTATTTTAAATAAAATTATTAAAAAAAATTATTTATTTAAAATTATTAAATTTAAATTATTTATTATATTATTAAAAATTAATTTATTTAATATTTAATTTTTAAATTATTTAAAAAAAAATTTATAAAATAAATTATTATTAATATATAATTTTTTTATTTTTTTTTATTTTTTAAATATAAATAAAAAAATTTAACGATTTTAAAATTAATTTAATTTATATAATTATTAATAATATATTATATAATTAATTTATAAATTAAAAAATATAATAAAAATAAAAAAATTAATTATTATTTATTAATTTTTAATTTTTAATTTTATAAAATTTTATTAATATTTAATTAAAAAAATATTTTTTAAATAATAATATTTAATTTTTAAAAAAATCGTTTAAAATAATTAAAAATAATAATTATAATTTTTATAAATTAATAATTTAATTTTACGTTTTATTTTAATTATATAAATAATATTTTTATTTTTATTTTATTTAATATTTTTTAATATATTAAATTTATTTACGTTTATTAATTTTATGTTTTTAAAAATTAATTTTTTTATAATAATATTAAATTATTAATATAAAATTAATATTATATACAAATAAATTTATTAATTTAATTATTTTTTTAATATTAAAATTTTTTAAAATATTAAATATAAAAATATTTATTATAATTTTTTTTAATTCGTTAAATTTTTTTTTAAAAAAAATATTATAATTATTTTAATAATAATAATAATAATAAAATCGAAAAAAAATTTAAAAATTTAAAAACTAATAATTATAATGATTTTTTTTTATTATAATATTATAATTACTTATTTTAATTTCGTAATATATTTTTTTATTAATTATTAATTTTATAATATTTTTTTTTATTATTTAATATTAATATTTTTGAATTAATATTTTTATTAAATTGCAATTTTTTATTAATTTCAAGTTTTAATTTATTTTAAATTTTTATTATTTATTTTATTTTTTTAATTAATATTATTTTATTATTTAAATTTATTTAGTTTAATAATAATAATTTTTATAAAAACAAATTTATTTATTAGATTTTTAACGCGTTTTCAATAAAAGTAATATAATTTTCATTTTTATAAATTGCGCAAATAATTTTACTTTTGTTTTATAAAATTATATACGTATAAATATTTTCGAATTAAACAATTTGTATATTCGACTATTCTCGTATTAAAACAAAGTAATTAAAACGCCGAAACATTTTTTCTTAACAATTGCATAATCGAAGTAATCCTCGTTACGAACTATAACTGTTATTTAACCTGAATCCTAACAATATCTGGTGCTCGCCAGTTATTATAGCACGTGACCCCTCGCTCCTTTCCTCGGCCTGCCTCTGATCATCCAGCCCTAGCAGCTCGAAAGACCCAGTTATTCTCTGTGTGCTTTTGAGATAGGCTTTACTCTCGTAGTATTGTTAAAATGTCCACTCCTGACGAGCAGGATCTAGTGGAGCCAGAATGTGTTCCGGGTGATCAGAATGGGCACCTTATTACCAGAATAGCTCAGTCGCCCACCTCCCTTGTATTTAACTTTCAATGCCATGGCAGAGTGAGACTAGAATTCTGCGTTGCAATGCATCACTTATTCAGCTCCCTGCTACAACATTCCATCTCTTAGACCGACTTGTCCTCTTCTCTGCCGTTTATGTTCTTCTCAATCTCAGCTTTCTCAACTACTCTTCCTATCTCTACCGTCGTGATTTCTGTTATTTCGTTCCCAATCTGCGGGCCAACATGACTTGCAATTTCCTGCTCCTAAACTACCTTGCAATTTCCTGCTCCTATACTACCGAGGCAAAGCTTCCCTTCTCAGGTATTTTTCTCCTTCATCTTCACAGCCTAAGAACCCCGTTTGCAGGCACAAAGAATACACAAGAAATGGGCCCAAGGAAAAGGCGAAGGCGGTGCGGGAAAATGGGTTCAATGATGATATGACTGGTATAGATGATCGTCTTACGTTGAAGGAACTCCTGCCTTACACCAAAGGCTTGTACAACGAGCAGATTGATACGTGGCGCGCGTAAGTGTTTTCTTTCCTTTCTGATTCGCATATATACCTCAAAGCCAGGAACTATGCTAATACCTCGGTCTCTCATCTTCACAGGTATGAGAAGGACCATCAAAGCCTAAATCCTTCTCATTTTCATACTTTCATACTTTGAAGAAGTTCGCCGAATTCGTTGGACTATCAATTCAAGGTAGATTAGAGGAGAGGCCAGACGTCGATTCTATAGGTGGCTACATGCCGTGTTTTACTTCCAGCCGAGAACGAGAAACCGGCGAATGCATTCCTGAACAGTTCGGGAAGTCGCTCACCTATATAAGTATAACATTATATGATTATCTCTATTCTTATAAGTTATAGAAATCTTCTTTATTAACATATGAAAATATATCAATAGGCCTCTTATAACAAAGATCGGTTTATTAATAATTTATCGAAAATTATAAATATATATATAAATTCAATTATAAAATCTTTCGAATAAAACTCAATATCGAAATGTATTTTATATTTATTATTATTTTAATTGATAATATAATATTTTAAACTTTGTAAAGCTTTCAAAGTTTAATAATGTTTCGAATCGCGAAACTCTTGAAAGTGATCACGTTAGCGGTTATTATGCAATCTCTCTTTATTTTATCTTTGCGGTTCCTTTCATTCTATAGCTCGCAAGCCGAGCCAGGTAGCAACCGTATAGAACAACCCCTTGTCATTTCTCGTTTCATCGTGAACCACAAACGACGAGGAAAAGGGGGAGCAGCCAGGCTCTATCAGAGCGTTTGCAATGAATTCCTCCTTTGTCATCTTCCCGCTGTCCACGAGAGCTTTTTCCTCCTCCCTCTTCTCCAAGGCTTCATCGTACTCATCCAACTCGCTCACCTTCTGCGCCGCGAATGCCTCAAGCTTTTCTGCGTTATCAAATTCCTTCTCACGCTTCGCCCACTCAGCATCCCCCAAATGCCGGCGCAGCTGCGTAAAAGGAAAGCTGCGATGATCGTTGAAACCGGACGATAGGAGCATGTGCAGCCACATGGCCCCGGAGGCTTGCGACCACTTGACGAGACTGGAGAGCTCTTTCTCTTTGTGCCCTGGCATTTTTGCCTCTTCCCCCTCCAAAATATTTGTGAAAATCTCCAGGTATTTGAAGTACCGGGCGGCAATCTTGGGCGGCTCGTCGCCCTTGTAGTCCCACGCGCTGTTGACGGGTCTGTCTTGGAGAAGCCACCACGGTGCCGAGCCAAAGAGCTGGGCGGGTCCGATATATGACCACTCGAGGTCCACTACTCCGACGACGGTAAGGTCTTCCCTGCCTCGAACAATCAGATTTGCCAAGCCGAGATCGTCGCAAATCAGCTTAAACTTGCACCGGTCATACTTCTCGTTGACCAAGTCTCGTATCAGGCTTTTTAAGACTTTGAACGCCACATATTTATTTTTAGCATCATATAAACCAACAGTCGAGTTCGGCTGGTGAACGAGCTGCTCCCAGTCCTGCCCGACGACATATTGAAAATATTCGGTCGTCGTTGCGAACCCCTGACCTCGGTCACCTAGAGATCATTTGCTTAGCTAACGCACTCAATCAAACATCAAGGAAGAGAAGGGAAAAGGAAACCAACAAGCCGTACCAAAGGTGTCAACTCCTCCACTTTGTAGGATGCTATGTGCTTTAAATGTTAACGGCCGTACCGGTGTAGGGCTTTGGGCTTCAGCCCTTGGCGATGGCAGGCTGCCGATCCGGTCAAAATCGAGCTTGAAAAGCTGAAGCAGAAAATTCGCCAACTGCCTATAGATAACTTCAATATTACTATCGCTGATGTCCTCCCTTATAAGTCTAGTGGGGCGCTCGGCGTTAGGATCCTTAAGGAGGTCGCTAAGGCTTATACCGTTAATAAAGTCCATCATGATGAACGGACCTAGACCAAGTAGGTTGCTGGCAGCGGGACCCCACGCGTGGACTCCCGGGACGGGAATGGTAGTCTTGTTGCGGATGAGACTCAGTGCCGTCACCTCCATGGCAACCTTCTCGTCAGTGTAGTCGTCACAGACCATCCCCACACGAGGGAAACGAACCATCCAGGTAGTGCAGTTGCTGAAGACCATCTTCATGCCGGCATTAAATGCGCCATGGTGAAAAGTACCTTCGAGTTGACAGGGAAGCTTGTCGGGATGGAAAGTCGACACCCACTGACAGAGACGGCCCGTTCTGTGGGTCTCGTTGACCTTGTCGACCCAAAGTTGGCCTTGCACCTCGTGGACGAGATCGATAAGCGCGTTGGTGTCCATAACGTCAGAGAAGGATTCAATGGTTGAGGTCGAGCATTGGGGAGAATACGACTTTGGTGAGTGAGTTGGTCGAGAGACGCGCGAGGTGAACAAGGCCAGCGGGCTGCGGCCCATTTCTATGATTGGTCGTGCACGGGCTTTGAGTGCCTTTCGAGCCTGGTCAGATAAGCCTGGGTATTAGGGTATTTTTTCTAACAATTATTAATCAAAGAGCGAGATTCTTTAATTGAAAGTTTCCTATAACTTTACAATCCTTAATCATCGGATCTTATAATATAATAACTGTGAATTAATTTGTGGCTTTCAAGTAAATGCAATATTTTTGATGTTTGGAAGCCTGAAAAATAGGGTTGTATGGCCTGAAAATCGCCTAAAATCGCTCTAATCCCTACGGCTCGTTAGGCGTAACAGCAAGCATTTTCTTGGCACACGGCATCCATAACGACACTGGGCGAAATGATAACCAAATAATCGATTACCACCGCACCTACACCTATTTTCTAAATAGCTATACTGTAATAGGGATAGAGAAGATTCGTAGCGCTTCCACGAGAGAAACACTCGATAAGAGCAACTTTCTGAAAACGCCAGCAAAGATCAAACTCGGTCGAGGCAAGGGACCAAGGAGCGTAGAGTCACCAAAGCGCTCCCCTCCCCCTCCCTCTTCCCCGAGTAGACCTCCTCCAATCTGCAAAGTGAAAATTTCGAGACGGTAAAGATAGTAACGATTGATGGGAAGGAAAGCTGTGGGCGCGACTGTAGAGAGAGCTTTCTAGCCTTCTGGCTAGAGACCACACGGGAGGCCAGCAAATCAGCCCCGAAGCGCTGCACGCGCCTATGTTTAGCCGGAGGCGCTGCCCTTCTGCTATTGATAACCGTCAGTTCAGCTTCTTGGAAGATTGGGTGGTTTGGTTTTGAACACGAACAGCAGCGTCTGCCTTCTCCCTAGCGGCCTTCTCTTCAGCCTCGCGTTTCTCTCGCTCCTCTTTATTCTTGCGACGCTTCTCAACAGAGGAGTGGGCGGTGTCAACCATCTGTCCGACGGCGGTGCTCCCGGAGCTAATGAGCGCGTTGTTGACTTCCCTTCGAGCGTTGGGGTCGATGTCAGACATCGTTGGCAGACGTAGCGTGGTGAGGAGTAAGTTTGTTGTTGTAAAGGTAAGCTAAGGTTCAAGACAGATAGCTACGATTTAAAGTCGAGGAGATCAATTAGTAGTGATCTTTGATTAATATGATAAAATCTCTGTTGGTTTGACCTCTTAAATAGGTATTTGTGATGAGGATACGCCTCGCTTTTGCGAACTGAATTGGTAGTTTGTCCAGCCTCGCAGCCTGATCAAGACGGAAATAGCGGAATACGATTCGGTGCGTATGGTCGATATAGATTTAAATAAGCAACACATTTGACATATCGAGGACCACCATATTTAATCAGTTCAACCCCATGGACTCCCTTGATACACCATAATCACTCTGATATGTATCATCGAACTTGAAAATTCGGTGTTGTTGAAAGAGTAGGCCGGCTCCACGAGCCAGATTGGCACTTTAAGTGTTTGGTGGGGAGTGGAGTTCTTCAATCTGGTAACAGGTTGAGGAACTTAACTTCTTACTACCCTGATTCTCGGTTCCTACTTTGAAACATTTTTTTCGCTGCCCCCGGACGTCGCGAAGGCGCTCGCTTATTCTGCGCCAGCATCCCCCTTTTGCTGTTACCTTCGCCTCTTTCTCCCGACCATACATCGATCATCTTCAACCACGATGCAGTATGATATCATCTCACTTGTTGTCAAATATGAGTGTCTGGATGATGTGAGTCAACCCATCCAGGTACTGTAAGTAGAATCCAAATATTTTCAGCCGTCCCTAACTTTGACCTCTCACTTGTTGTCGAACTGTGTTCCTCGGCAAATGCCCATCATTATCTCACCAGCCACTCATAAATCCCAAATACTGTCTTCTTATGTCAATATCGTAGCGTTTCTTCGGACACCCCAAGCCTCAAGGACGAATATGTTAAGTCTCCATTCACGTGCTTCTTCTTAGCTGCTGCTGCTGCGAAAGTCATCCTCAGCTTAGCTTCATCCTTCAAATGGCTTTTTAGGGGGTTTCTATCAAGTGAATTAAAACTCTCCCTTGCGTTCTCTAGATCCCTAGCCCGCTAGTATAAATATCTCGAGGCTCGCTGCTTCTTGAATAATCCCAAGCTTTCGAGCAAGACCAAGTCAGATACGAAGAGAGCAGTTGCACAAGCAACTAGGTCTCCAGGTACCAATCTTAAACCTCGTTTAGAAAAGCCAAACTAGTTGCATTGGCAGGCGATACGATGATTTTCTTTGTATTTTCAGGCAAGCGGGCTTAGTTCTTGACAGCAAAGCATATGCGTCTGCCAAAGTGTGTTCAGGCGACTGCAAGTTATTGACAGCTTGACAGCTATAATACTCACATCTGGTATTTATCTCATACGAGAATGGCTGGAAGTAGTTGGCACCAAATATCCATTTGACAGCAAACATCTTTCCAACACCTTCTAATCTTTCAGAACAGCTTGACGTTACGTAGCTTCTGCAGTACTCTTCCCCTTCATCTCCTTAATGAACAAACTAGCAGGCTTGCTTTCGCTCTGCTAACACCTGAGACTAAAAAGGAACAAGGTTATGTTTCTTTCTATTATTTCATAGCATTTTATTGGGAGAATGAGCAGGGACTGGGGGGAGGAGGAAGTTCTTTTACATCAACTAGCGTCTCGCTTAGCACCACTTGAGGCCTCCTTTACGAGATCTTCCACTGGTAAACGACTCCTTTGCAAACCTGTGGGTTCTCTTTTATGGTGCAACTTCGTGATTCATGCACCTTGTGGAAAATTTGTGATTCACCTACCCTACCCCATACTACCCCGCATTCTCAGATCAACCTGTCGTGAACGACGTTTCTTTGTAAGTATAAAAACGATAAAGCCACTTGTTGACTTTGGAACAAACAAGCTAAACCTTGTACTCTCTGGCCATGACGCGTGAGACTTGATTGAGGAAGCTGAGGAGGAGGAGGTAGAAATCTGGCCCGAGGAGGGGAGGGAGCGGATACTGAAACTCAAGTTTGAAAGCTTTGTTGCAATTTGGGTGTTGTTTGGGACGAAGGTGGTCGTAATTGGAAGTTGGCAGCGGTAGTGAGTTGACAGCAGAGAGAACTTGGCAACAATAGGGTTTGTATCAGACTGCACCTTGCTGAATTTTCTCTGATTTGATTGCACATTCAACGTTTCATCCGCCAGCCCCCAGGCCCTCAATGCAGGCTTGGGTACTCCAAGACTCATCGCTCGATGTAGTGATCCTGCGGCCTTGAGCTTCAATTACTTCTGTTTCTCAATGACCTTATCGTTTGCCCTTAAAGTTGTCTCTGGGCTCTCGAGACCCTTTGTAGTAGATATACCGTACAGCCTTGAGATGAGTGAAATCTCCAATGTCTGGACAGGAAATCAGGTTTTCAGCGAGAAGGATTTCTGACAGGTACTTCGACATATTCCTTTCGCATTCTCACCCTCGGCGCCGCCGAACTGGCGGGCAAACTAAAGCTAGATATGGGGAGAATGCTACTCAGTACCGATCTCGTGGGAAAGGAACCAAATTTTATAATGAAATGCTGATGCTTGAAGGCAGGAACCGGAAAGCGGATTTTTCCCCATAGAGTAATACAAGAAAACCAAGAAGTGCAATATCATCCTTCACATTTTGCTCGGCATCCTCATGCCACCATCCAACCTCAAAACCACACCGTTGAGCATGATATTCTCAATGCTATGCGTAACAAGCGCCGCAAATTCATTCGGCTTTCCAGGTCTCACTACGTTTATTCAGCTCAAGATCATCTCCCTTCAAAGTATATAACTCACAAGGAAATTCCATAACTCTCGTCAAACTCGCCCTAACCTTATCACTCATCATAGCCGTCATCCTACTATCAAACAAACTCGGCGCTACCGTAACAACTCTAATTCCATACCTCGCTAAATCTCTCGTCATTGGCAACGTCAACGACCTAATCGCTCCTTTCGAGGCTGAATACGCTACTTGACCTGGTTGGCCATCAAAGGCGGCGGAGGAGGCGACCATGATCACGATGCCGCGTTCGTTGTCTGGGGAGGAGGGAGTGGTGCAGGCGATGTGCGGGAGCACTTGGCGGATGAGGTCGATGGTGCCGCGGACGTTGACGTTCATTACGAAGTCGAAGTCGGAGAGGGAGAAGGGGTTGAGGTTTCGGTCGAGGATCTGAGGGGGAGGAATTGTAAACGATAGTTTCTTGTGACGGAAGGTACGACCGCAGAAGCAAGAATTTGAAGATAGATTGGACTTGATAGGATGATAATAATACAAATGACCCCGGTGGACAAGAACTTTTGCTGTCACGTGCCAATGATCCACCTTGTGGAATGATTGTTACGCAAGTGCAACTAGGTAGACGACATCAAGAACTTGCTTGAAGTCTTTCTGGATTTCTTTCTCTCCAATGCAAGGAACTGAACTTGCAAAAGCAAAAGAAAACTCACTTTCGCTGGGGTGGAAACTCCCGCAGCTGCTATGACCCCGCCAACCTCCTTCCCCGTCTCGCTCACCCATGCCATCGTGCCTTTGACGGCAGCTTCAATGCTTTCCGTCTCCAGAACATTGGTCTCGAAGAACTTGGTCTTGCCACTACCGATTTCTTTCACCAACTCCTCCGCAAGCTCCTCATTCATATCAAGAATAGCAACATATCCTCCCTTTCGGCAAATGTCCTCGACACATGCTCGACCGAGTCCGGAAGCACTGCTCCACATTAGCCATGGATCCTCTCAAGATAACAAGTACGTACCCTCCAGAAATAACAAACGTTCTTCCTTCAATCTTCATTTTGCTGACTATATTTCAGGAGAATATGTGGATACAAGTTAGCATCAAGATGACATCCAAGAAGCATCCCCATCGAGCCGAGGTTCAACCCAGAATGGCGCTTTCCGCATGCAGTCAAGCGTCGGCCATCAATTATTCAAACACCGATCGAGATAAGACAAGCCGCAGCAACGACATGCGCGACACCCATCACGGGACAGTTGAATTTTGGACATAACAACAGGTGATTGAGGCTTCACAACACAAAGATACTCTCTGCTCTTTGGGAGTAATAACTACAAGATGGTGCGACCAAGGAGATCATCTGCTGCGAGCGAGGAGAGCCAAGGGACGGCGAGAGATCAGGTTTGTTGACTTGGATTGAACAAAGAGATTGGGGCAAGATGCTAATGGGAGGTAGGAACTGGGAAGCATGTACGATTACCTAGCAAAGATCATCTTACTTGGTCCTAGTGGGAGCGGAAAGTACGATACCTTTCTTTCAAGAAGAAAAATGCAATGCTGATCGCGTCCAGGTCCTGTTTGCTTCACAGATTCGTAAAGAACGAATGGCGGATCCTCTCATCACAAACCATAGGTGTCGAGTTCGCAAGCAAGATAATCAAAGTCGGGACCGGAGCTCGAAGAAAGAGGATAAAGCTACAAGTATGTCGAATTCATCTTACCAAGGGTTCAAGAAACCCCGCTTACACACACAAGCTCTGGGATACAGCAGGCACAGAACGATTCCGCTCTGTTTCTCGATCCTATTACCGCGGCGCTGCAGGCGCAATACTAGTTTACGACATTACCTCCCACAACACCTTCACCTCCCTCCCCTCCTTCATGAACGATGCCCGCGCGCTCGCCTCTCCGAACCTCACATTGCTACTTGCGGGGAACAAGTTGGATCTGGCAGATAATGGGATGTTAATCGATACTGGGCACTCGAGCTTCCAGCCCGCCACTCCCTCGAGCATCAGCAGCAAGAGTTCGCAATTCCCCTTCGAAGCAGGGAAATCTGCGGCGAACCCAGCAGCGAATCTAGGACTAGGAACACAATTACGTGCCACCGTAGCGCCAGATGGGAGAGAAGTCAGCGCAGAAGAAGCATCAAGATGGGCGAGTTCAAACAACATTCCAGTTACCATGGAAGTATCCGCATTAAGCGGAGACAATGTGGAAGAAGTATTCAACAGATTAGCGCGTATGATATTGACGAAAATCGAGCTGGGAGAAATCGATCCCGATGATCCGATGAGTGGGATACAATATGGAGATGGTGGGTGGGCTGGTGATGGAGATGGAGCGAGTGTGAAGAGTGGGATGACGATGGATGATGGTGGGTCGAGAAGGAGGAGGAAACCGAGGAGTCGGGCGGGGTGGGGCGGCACGTTGGGGATGAGGGAGTGGGAGGAGGTGTTTACTGTGGGGGCGAGGAGGAGGAATAATAGGTGCTGCTAGCTGTGGCAGGAAGGGAGGTTCTCATTTGTGGACTTTTTGTTGATATAGCGGGTTCCGCTATAGTTTCTGTGTATATCTAGGCGATGGCGTTGGGCGAGCGTAGACTTTCGTTTGAGATGCTGGATGCATCTTCTTTTCTTTGGCCAGAGGCACATATTGAGAGGCTCAGGGAGCCATGTGGATATGTTAGAATACATTATAATAATTGGCGATGAATGGATGTTTATATTCGAGCCAGGAGGAAGTAGGCCTCTTCGTTTGTAGTGACAGTGCAGAATTGATGGCTTGGAGTGTGGTCAACTTTCAAGTGAGAATATCCGCCAGTACACCTGCACCTTGAAGATCAGCTATGGCTTCTACAAAAGTTAAATCACTTGCAAGGAACAAAGATTAAAACCAACGCTTTTCATTTATCCACGCAGCTGCAGTTATGCTTCTTTCTCTCCAAACCGCTTCTGCTGCTTTTGTATGATGCTTCCGAAGAGTGCGCTTCTCATGCCCTTTCACCCACCCTTCGCATTTGGCCCTCGCACCTCAGGTTCAAATACCCATCCCCAGCACTCCTCTCGATTACAGTACTAATCCAATCTCGCCCCCTCCCCTTCCTTCCCTCCAATCCCTCGACCTCCCTAAACATCTGATCCCGGAGAAGCCTCAAGATTCTTCATCTCCTCCTTAATCTCCCTAACCATCCCCTCCAAAAGCGCAAAACACAACTCTTGAACCCGACTCTGACTTACTGCTACTCCTCCTCCGTCCCCTTTTCCACCTCCGTTTCCCTCACTAACCTGCTCTCTCAGCTCGCTCGTTTTAACCTTGCCTTCGAGGCCGTGGCTCTTGATAAACGCCTCTTTCTCCTTCTCAGAAGTCTCAATGAGGTCGAGGAATGTGTTAGAAATCTCCTCAAGATGCTTCAAAAGTTCAGCAATGTTAACATCCATCTCGAATGTCGCATAGAAAATCTCTTTTCCAATGATTCGGCCACGTGCTTGGGTAGAAGAGGTAGAGAAGGTGGGACAAAGCCACGAAGTCCAGATCACGACTGAGCGGGACTCGAAATCGGTGTCAAACACTTTTTCAGAATAGGTGCCATTCAGAAAGCCCTGGGTCAATTGTCAGTTTGGGATTTCAGGACTTTAGAAGGGGTGGAGATGTTATGAGTATTTGGGCGTTTGAGGGGGGAGAGGGGAGGAGAGGGGAGGCGACAAACATTGGAGGAGAGGAGGTGGAGCCATTCTGTGATGTATTTTGGGTTGAATTGAGGAGGTGAGTCGCTGTGCTTGGCGCAGACATTCTGAGGAGGTAAGCCGTTGTCCTTGCGACTGACTTTCTCGTCGGTAGAGGCGCTGTCCTGGGCGCTGACATTTTGGGGAGGAGAGACGCTATCGCTTCGACTGACTTTCTCATCGAAAGAGACGCTTTTCTCCATTTCAACATTAAACATTTCTGCGACTGGGAAAGAGAATCGAACGTGACGGGGTCGGCGACCGGTGTCGGAGTTTGTAGATGAAGAGGAGGTTATGCCGTTGGCTGGTCGGAGTTTATTCATGCAGTGTCGTTCTGCCATTGTAATCTCGTCGTACGAAGTTGACGGATGATATGACTAGCTAATATCGTTACGGGAGTAAAGGTAGAAAAGAAAGGAAAAGTTGTAAATTGAGATTTCATTGTAAGGAGAGGTTCTTTGCGGAGGCGAGGAGACTGATTCTTAGCGTCCGACGACATGACGCTTTTGATGGAAGAAGCCGAGCCGCTCGCGTTGTATTATGTGTTGATTTGGCGATACACTAGCTTTGTTGGTAGTTGTTACATTGTTTTGTCGTCAGTTTTGCGTCGTTTTCCAATCGCCAGCTTTCCCTGGCAGTGGATTTGAACGCAGCAGCGGATTGCCTGTACAAAATGTTCTCATTCAAAGCTTCTTTCTTCTTGATTACATTTAGGTCTTTATTCTACGCCTGAATGAGCATTACAGCTGGGAGAGGAATACTCGTTTTTTAATGTTGTTGTCGATGGGAGTTCCACGTGATCGCTTAATTCAGGGGAGTGAAGCAACTTCACCTCCTTGAAGCAGCGCATCAAGAATAGAGGGTCTCAATACTTGACGCAGAACTGATCGTAAGAGATGAGTTACATATGGTTTCAGTCAAGTATTTGGCCTCTCCAGAAACATCGAAAAATGCCTTTCACACTATGTTTTTATACTTTCCCCAAACCCTGCTGGCTGGCTTCCTCGCGACTAAGAGTGTTGAGGACAAAGGGAATCTAAAGGCACTTATCTTCTTGTATGCCTGTGAAGAAATTTGGACTGGGAGATTAATTTGAAGCTGGAACAATTTTGGCGTGAGAGCAAAGCCCCCGCAGCCAACTCATTTATGTGGAATCCAGAACATTAGCTATAAGAATTTTATCTCCCTAATAAGAAGTATGTGCACATTCAAAAGTTATGAAATCATTGTAACGTTATACATTCATAATCCTACATACTCAAGCTAATTTTCTGTTTTTTCCGCCCTTGGTTTGGATGGAGTCTCCAGCACTTGTTTGTGCTCTGGCTCCCAGCGATTCTAATTTACAAACTCTAAACAAACCCCCTATCTCTACAATAGGTTCATGATACCCATTTGCCTAAGAGATCGAAGGCTTGCCACGATCTAGAGCCACAAAGGTAGAAAGAGAGCGACACATAGCCATCCCTCAATCCATATCATCCCAACTCTCCACCAACTCCCCATCAATCCGTCCATCCTTCCCATTAATCCTCGCCACAAATGCAACCCGCTTCTGCAGCTCCCACAACGCCATCTCATTTTCCCTCTCTTCCCTCTCCCTATCAATTCTCGCCCTCTCCTCCCTCGCAAGCACAACAATCTTATCCCTCACCTCCCTAAAGAACTCCCTATCCATCATCTGCACCCAAACCCAACTACTCGCCCCCTCAAACTCCAACTGCTTCTGTTCCTTCACACTCGCCTTAACAATCGACTGATGCGCCATCTTTGCTTGATTATCGAAGAACTGCATGATTGGAAGTAGGAGGTTACTGAGTCTAGTGGCGAGAGCGCGAGAAACGATGGCGGTTCCGACGTTCCGGCCGTTTTGGGCGCAGTAGGAGAGTGTGAAGCGGTCGTAGGCGTGGAGGTTGTGGGCAGATTGCCAGTTCATGGTTAGGTGGATGAGGCCGTCTAGGGTTTGTTGGTGAATTGGGGAGCCAGGTTCGTAGATTAGTTTACCGTCGTTGGTTGTGGCCTGCTGTACACGATCCAGTCAGTTGGCGCACATAGTCTATGGGCAAAAGGTAACGAGGGTAGGATAGTTACAAGTCTCAGGAAGCGGCGGAGGAAAGCATGGACTTCTTCAACAGGCACGCCGGTATCACCGACCGTGATATAGCCAAACTCTGGTCGTGCTTGTAAGGCGCCGACGACGGGTGGGGAGAACACAGTTAGCTTCTCCTTAATATCGCGGCGTTCTCGGAATGGAGGAGGTGTTCGAGGTAGTTGGGACTTCTGGGACTGCCAAGCAGATTGGGGATTGTTTTGCAATTGAGGGGTCTGGGGTCGTTGAGACATCTTCTGGGCCATCGTCGAGGCAAACGGTTGATTTTGCTGCGCTGGTACACCTATTGCAGGCGGGGTTGGCAATTGGGACATCGAAGTGGACAATTTGTCGCTCTTCGATCCGAAACCTGGTGCAAGGGGACCTGGTCGCGCATGATTCTTCTTGGGGCTAGATTGCCTGGAAGGCTCGAACGCGAACTGTCCTCCTTTGACTCGAGCTTGACTGGATGCTTGTGCTGACTTCTTTGCATCTGGAATCTTCGTGTTTGACGCGTCGGGCCTCGACGAAGTTGATCTGGCTGGGGTTTTGCCGACTTCATTGACGTTGTTCAATACCGGAGGCTGACTGAAAGCCTTTGTCGACTTCGCGAAGAGATCTGGTATTCCTGATTTGGGAGGTCTGCTAGGGCCTTTGTTGACTGGATCCTCTTGGCTCAATGGCTTCTTGACGTACTTGATATTGGGTCCTGCTCGCTCTCCCTGCTTGGCTGGAGGCTTCGTGCTCAATCCGCCCTTCAGCGGGTCTACCTTTGACAATGGAGGCTTGACGTGTTTGATATTCGGCCCTGTTCCAGTTGACTTGGTGCCTGAAGTCTTTCTGATCCCACCATCCTTGGTCACCTTCGGCGCGTCTTTCTGTGCGGGGAGTTTCTTTGGTGCCATTGCGGGAGAGGCTGAGCTTGAGGCTGATTCTGACTTGCGAGGTCGTCCTGGGCCACGCCTCAATGTCACTTGAGGAACTTCGGGTTCAGGAGCCATGTCGCTGATGGACTGTTGATCCTCCTCGATAGATCGTTGTTGTGGTGAAGTAATTTTGTTGTAGAAGTTGGCTTCGTCTGATATCGGCTCGGAAGGGGGGTTATTCGGGATATCGTCAGATTCGAGTCCAGCGCACGCGTCTCGTCTTCGGCCAGAAAATCGTCGAAGCCAGTTGTATCACGTGTATTGTTTTCCGAGGCTTGTCCCGCGTCTATGTCTTGACCATTCTTGAGAAATCTGTGTGGAGTAGGAATGGCAGTGCCGGAGAGTTTCTTGACATTGTAATTATCGCCGGGCAGAAGAGTACGGGTTCTAGAGGTGGTCAGAATTTGATCTGGTGAGCGATTAGCTGCCGGTTGCTCCAAACGCGTCCGACGGTGGCTGCTAGGAGGGACATGATGCTTTGGTGGCTAGTTATTTAGCTCCGCCACGAGCAGTGAAGGTACCTGAACGGCCAACAAACTTTTCCGCGCCCCATGATCTTATAAGCAAGTTATAATGTGACCCTTTCAATGAAACATTAAAGTTTGGCATATTACTTCCTCGCGCTGCAATCTTCTTGAACCTTTGAGTACTGCCGCTTCCAAACTGAACGCATTCAACGTTGAGCCAGAGGGGAAAGCTGCCCAAAGCAGACTCAGGCGTCGCAAGCCAGAGGAGAAACATATTCCATATTGCCAGATCTAGGAACATGAGAATGAACCCCACTTGGGCTCCCGAAGACAAGTCAAAGACATTGTCCAATGCGGGTCTAAAGCATAGACTCAAGTATTTCTGTTTTCTAGTTCTAACTTCCAGAATCAAAGTTCGACACGCTGGTCCGACATTCTCTAGCAAAATGGTTCAGAAACAAAAGCTATGCTTTCAGACAAGCATAGAATATGCAACGGAGTGGCCAAATAGGGAGAGTGATAAGTCCAGCACACGAAACCAGCAATGTAAAGTGAAATTCACCCAATATCCACATGCCTTTTTTGGACCTGGTCAAATCTCTGGAAATGGAGAAGGTTCTACTCTCGTTCTCTTTTGGGTAGCCTTTGCTGAAAGCGCTCCTTCAATTGCTGCCGCAAAGTTCGCTGTCTCGCTCTTTCTTTCAAAGCTTCCTCCAATGCCCGTCGGCTGTGTTTCCCCATTTTCGACGCCCAGTCTATTGGTCCAGTGCTAATAGTCGGGACGTCAGCAAGTTCGTTGGTGTCTCCCAATAACGTCTCTTGCGTGCTCTTATCAACAAGCCCTTCGATACTCTGAATTATCTCCCCTCGAACAGCACCCAGTTCCGCAAGTGCCTTCTCTCGTCTCTTATACAGCTTATGCGTCTGGTTGTTTGGCGGAGAAACCCTCCCTTTCTTATCGACATGCGGAGGTCCGAATACCCAGCATACAGCACCATGTTGATCCGTCTGGGGATCCACCACAATGCCACAGTTCTCTGGCATAGCTTTTAACATAACATCTGGTCGCAAGTGCAGTTTCTTATCAAACATGCTCTCAAGTGCTCCAACTCGTCGATTTCCCCTGTTCCGACTCAGCTGTACCTGCACTTCTACTACTTGTCTGTTGTTCAAGTGATGCCACATAAGGGCCATCAATTCGATGAATGTGTGCTGCGAGGTCTTCGAGCTGAATTTGAAGATTTTCGATCTCATTGACCCCTTTCCTGGCCTCTGTAGTGCATTCACTTGTAGCTTATTTGTAATGAGGGACTTCATCTTGTATTGTGGGCATTCGGTGGAGTCCGCGGTCTCTTTTGGGGAGAGGAGCCATCCTGGGTTGATGTTGAAGTTCATGGCGGAGTGGAGAGTCGTTCGTCGTCTGTCTTTGGCGGGAAAGACATAGTGAAGGTCGATGATGCATTTCTCAGGAGGTTTGAAGTTCTTGAATGGGACAATATCAAGGATTTCGCTGTCGTCCGAGTTCTTTTTCTTGCCGCCGAAGGTCTCGGTCATTAGGAAGATGGAACGACATTGTTGAGTGAGGAAGGAGGTTCGGCCTGCGTAGGATGCCTTGGGCAGTATCCTAACACAGGTATGAAGGCTCATGACATCGCAGAGGATCGCGATACTTGGTCGCAAGGCGATCGACCAGTTTGAAAGTTCCTTGATGTTTGAGACTTGAATGTCGTCTGAAGTTTTGTCTTCAAGGTGGATGCGGCTAAGCTAAGCTTCTTTCGGATGGCACGAGCTACATCCAATAAATCCTCTCTCCCAAAATGCACGTCCATCATTTCTAGTCAAGTGCCATCGACGAGTATTTGAAAATGCACCAAGGTCAAGTCAGGTCGCAGTTCAATACACATTGAGCTGCTGATCGAGGGCAAGTGTCCGATTTTCAATTCCACCTTTCCTTGTGACCCTCCCATCTTTGCTTTTTGAAAATGTCTCACCAAGCAGGTGTACGAGGTCTCACATGGCGACCTATATACGGCCCGGTCCTACGATGGACTGGAGCACCACATTCTCTTCTGTAAGTTGATGGCGGATGATTGTTGAGGGTATTCAAAGATGGGTATGTTGCCTTCCAGGCAAGTTAGCAGTGATTGACCTCTTCAACAGCAGCAGTTCAAGCCCCACCAACCAGCTCCTCCCAACACGAGATAGAGGTACCATGGCCTCTATGCGCCTTCATCCTCTTCGTCCTGGCCATCAATACCATGGCACAGCCTGCCGGGCGACTCTGCGGACACCATAGACTCCGACGAACATACCTCATCAGCTCCCCGCTGATGTGTGTCTACGACCTCCTCTTCGTCCTTCTATACCCAATATTCATATGTACAAGATATTCGGTAGATATATCGACGGGTATTACACTTCTGCTGTCTGAGAGATTTTCTGCACCTGTGCCGGATGAGAAGTTTCATGCTTTGGCCCAGCGGGCTTGGTTGCGATGGTTGTTCTTCGTCCTTGGGCCTCTGCCACTGTCGATACTCCTTGTAGGCTTCAAGGGCACGCCGTGGACTCAAGTAATCGGTTTTATATTCCTGGCAGACTGGGTGTTGGGCGAATTGCTGCTTTATCTATCAATCATCGCTCCATTTTCTGCAGAAGAACACGACAATGCCCCAGAGATGCCAGAACTCGCCACATACACCGGGTACTCTTTCGTGGGCTTCACCATCCTTGCTTGGACGGGTTTGCTCTGGACACCGTTTTTTCGCTCCGATTCTCTGCAGCATAACCCTTCGCTGTCCCTCGCAGTCAACCTTCTCTTCATATCTGTGGTTCCAGTTTGCATAGCTTTGGCACTCGCTCTAGGACCGGAGGTCCTTGGCCTAGGAAGGTTCTTGGAGAGGCATATGACGTTAAGTAAATGGCTTTGCGTGGCGTTTCCGGATCTAGATGGGATTTATTTCTTAGATACGGGTGCATGGCATTATGCCGTTGTTTTCTTGGCGAATGTGGTGTTTGGGATTCTGGCGTATGCATTGTTTTTTGATCCTAGAGGAACTGATTTTCCGAACTGGGTGAAATGGATGTTCAAGACATAGAGCATGGCAAACAGGTATAGCATAGAACAATCAGAAGCCCTCATCACTGGAAATTGCTAGTGCACGATCGGGGAACACTCCCAAGCTACATCGAAGCTTCGAACTGCTCATTCACGAAAGCACTTTTTTTCTTCTTTAATTCAGAACACCGATCTCTAATTAGTACAACAAACATGCACACAGAGCATTAAGGCCCGTCAACCCAACCGAGCGCTGTAAAATACAATAATAATACAGATCTCAATGTCACGCCAGCTCGATCCCACCCCATCCCCTAAGGACTTCCTCCTCGTTCCGTTAGCGCCCCGGACATTACGCCTCTCCTATCCACTGTTACCCCGAAATTCCGCTTCACTTCCTCAGGGGATATTCTCGGATTAAAAGCGATAATATCGTCGCAATCGCCGCAGCTACAAGCGATACACCTATCATCACCCATCAGACTCTTTTTTCCATCTCAACACAAGGAAACCATAAAAACTTACCAAAGCCCCACCTAAAGCTCTGCACATAGCAATTCACCACAATGCTTCTCAACGGCTCTTCCAATTCCCAGATCCTATTAACATCCGTCGAGACAGCATCGAGGATCTACATTAGTCAGTCCTATCTCACCGCACCCAATTTAAAACTAGAGGAAGACGAGTGAAAGGGAAGAACCCACAGCCTCAGCACCATCAAACCCCTTCAAAGCATCAGTAAGCAACACCTGATTCGTCCCAACCTGCACACTACTAGCAACCGCGATGCCTAAAATCAGGCCTAGAGGAATCATGACGAAGAATCCACTTGTTGCGCTTGCCATATCTTTACTTTGGCCACCACCTCCTCCTGTGTCGTCTTTTCGTTTTTCGAGGCCGGATGTTAGGGCTATAAATGCACCTGTTATTCGTTAGCAATCATCCCTTCTCATCACCTTGCTCCCCGTCACTCCCTTCTAAATCCAAACCTGGGAACGGTGAAGAGGAAAAGAGAAAGAAGGAAGAACTCACTACTCAAACAAATCCCCAACCCAAAACCTCCCGGCACAATCTCCATCGTCTCCAACCACCCCGTATTCCCCGTCCACCTCAATATCAACACCAGATAACACAAAGCCCCCAAAGCAGAGCCAACGATGGTTATTGTTTTGTAGTAGCCGGTACGAGCGATTAGGAGGCCGCCAAAGAGTCCGCCGAGGGTGTTACCAAGGACGGCGGGAAACATGCGCGTTCCGGCTAGGGCGACGGATTCGTTGAGGGAGATGCGGAACTATGGGGCGGTTGTTAGTTATGGAAGGGATGAGGAGGAAGGGAGAGGAGTGAGGGGGAAGGGTAAGAGGGCCAGTCGAGACGTACGTATAGAGGAATGAAGAAGATGACCTATCACACATTACAAGACCGTTAGCAACAACATCAGACCCTACAAGAATGACGGGTGACAGAAACTCACAGCATATTGAGCTCCAAGCAACAACGCAACAATCGCATACGGCGTAATGATATCCCTCTGAATCAGCAATCCAGGCGGGAAAACCGGCTCATGCGCAAACTTAACCTCCCAAACCCTAAACAGCACAAAAAGCACCACACTCCCCGCCACACTCCCAAGAATAATCGGATGCAAAGGCGGCAAGCTCTGCCCCGCCAAACTCAACGCACCGAGCAACAACACAATAGCAGCAGCCAACAGCACACTCCCCACAAAATCAATCCGTTTCAATCTCGAGTACTTATCTTGAGGTCCAGGAAGGACTGAAGGAGAGGATTTCTTGGTGTTGGGAAGGAAGAAATAGACGATGACGATTGCTATGATGAGGAGGGGTGCTTGCCCTGCAAAGGACCAGCGCCAGCCGATTGAGTCTGCGAGGAGGCCGCCGATGGGGCCGCCGGCTGCGCGGCCGATGGTCATTACGACGTTCATATAGGATCGCCAGAAGGCTACTTTCAGGAGGGGTACGAGGTCTGATGTGGTTTGTCAGTTGGGCTGGAGAGTTGGGAGGAAGAGAAGAATTGGATGAAGGGGGTTTTTGAAGAAGAAAGTGGAATGGCTGACCGGTGATGACAAGAGAGACGATCAGTGTCATCGACGCGGCGCCGAGACCACAGATCACTCGTCCCAGTATTACGACGCCTAGGGTTTCGCCGACTCCGCTGGAATGGCGTCAGTGAAGGCTCTCTGTTCTGGTAGGGGCCGGATGGGAATTACCATAGCAGACTGCCGATGGCGAAGTTAGTATATCCAACAATCAGCACTATCTTCCGTCCGTAGATGTCGCTGAGCTTTCCCATCAGTGGCTGAAATGCACACATTGAGAGGAGATAGCTTGTTGAGAGCCAACTTCCTAAACCGAGAGACCCAAACTCCGAGGCTATCGTATCCGTCGTTGCCAGGACGAGGGTGCTGTCTGCACTTCCAACGAAAACGCCTGATCATTGAGTTAGCAGCGACAAGCATTGAACGCATTGGAGATCTTACCAATCATGAGCAGACTGAGTATGCCTAGAACGGACTTCCCCATCTCCTTTTCATCTCGGATTCCAGCGTCGATATCAGATACATCATCGTCTGTAGCTTCCGTCGAGTGATAGGTGGGAGAGACAGGCTTTGACTCAGAGGAGAGCAGTGAAGTCTCCTCCGTGATGGAGTAATCCCCAAAGCTGGAACTGCCATTGCTGCTGCTAGGAAGCTTTCCATCACCTTCAGGATCGAATGGGGCCATTGCACTGAGTCTAGAGATCTAGAAGAGAAGTTGGCACAGTGACGAAGTCAAGACATTTTGTTCCTCGAACACAGGTACGATTAATCGTGCCCGAGTCCATCAAGTCTTCCCCATCCCATCTCACATCAGCTAACTCGGCTTAACGCCCGAGGGGCGATAAGAATTCTTGTGATGCCTTGATTAAAAATGCGCTCAATTGAGGGAAGTGATTGGCTACCCACAGAATGGTGGTGCAGCATATGTGACACTGCGAATATGTGCGTTCCCTAAGGCGTATGCAAAGCATCACTTGTGTTTCCCTGCGGCTTTTTCCACCAGGTTCGAGTCTCAGCAGTATCAAGATCGTGCAACAAAATGTTGAGGACAGATTACCGCCACTACACTTGATTGCCTCGGATAGGTGCCGATGGCAAGACAGGATGGAAGTCGAGCCACTTGGGTAGCCAATTCTTTTCCAGTCCAACATCAATGAATTGTTCTCACTCCAACAAACGCTACAGTTGAGGCCGTTTCGACGAGAACTGTCGGAACAGAGGCAAGACGAGAAAAATCAAAGCACAGCCTCGAGAATCCAGATTACTTTACTACAACGCTGCGCTGAGATGAACACGACCGAACCCTTGGCAGGAATTGATCGAAACATAAGAAACCGACCCTCAGAATGCTGGGTGTCGCCTTTGGGCTAAATCCATAAATCATGGAACATTCATAGCTACCGGGCTCACGTGCTCGTGATATTAACCATAAATCGAAGATCACAAGATCTCCTCATTTTTCTTATCGTGATGTATTCAAGAGCCCAATTAACGAAGTGCTTACTTACACCTCTGGTAGATGGCCAAAACATGACACTCCACATTCTGGATCTAGTCAGGAAGCGAAAGCCACATTGCTTCACTGCATCTCTAACCCAGACGACGGCGATCTTGCTCCTGGGCCGGACGCATCATCTGGCGATCCTCAAGCCTCTGTGCTTTTCTGCACGGCTTTGCGGCACAATGCGCAAAGCCGATCCGACAGTACTAACGATTCTGAAGATTGTTAGAGCGCTGGATTCACATCTCTAAATGCAGTCTCGACTCTCGGTTGGCGAAATCTTTCTCACTTGCGGTGTGGATATGTAAAAGATTCGCGGAGCTGTGTCGATAATCGTTGCGCGGTGTCTATGTTGATGAGGATAAGAAGGAGAGAAGGAGATGAAAGTATTGTCGTTCCCTGGGGGAAGCGTGACCTTGAAGCGTTCCCCATTTCGGATTGGCGCAAAACAGCGCCAAGCTGCACTCATTTTCCATTCTCCGTATTATCCCCTCTCCTTTCTCCGCGCCTCAATATGCGAGCCTGTCGTGACAATTTCACTTTAAGGACTTGCAAAGATTCTGTCCCCATTCATTCAATTTCGAAAATGCATTATCATCTGGCCCCAGATATTGAGCGGAAGGCTCCAACTTCCCACTCCCGAACGGAACGACCTTGGATCCGAATCCGGATACAGGCTCATTACCCTCACTCTGTCTCGATTTTCTTTCTTACACATTTAAGCTTTCTGGCATCTTGAACCAACGCTGTATTCATTATTCGCTGCAGGTTCATGATCTCTTGCAAATCATCATTCGCGATGCACCAAAAGCACGTGATCAATATTTTGGCCATATCCTTGTCTCCTCTGGCTCGGTACCTGTTCATCATCTCCGCAAGTGCCGAATGGTGCTGAATTAGGGTTATGATTGTTTCGTTTAGAACTTTAAACCCCCTTTTGACGTCATCCGTCCGGAAATCTTCGTCCACTATCCTAAAGTGGCTCAGTGGTTCTTGGCCTTCTTGTTTTACTCCTTTAACCCCTCAAGGAGGAGGGCCAAGGAGAAAAAACATGCGGTTTGTATCTCCACTTCATCTCGGGCAAACTTTGAATGCGCGTCGCGATCCCAATAAAGTTTTCGGGTTTGACGATCGTTAGCATGCGAACTTTACAATGGTAATGGTATAAGAAGGGATCTTGCCGCACTTGGCCTCTACCACCAGTCGAGAATATAATTTTCTGTCGCTCATTTATTCACTCATTTATTTGCACATTTTCTTTCTCTACTCTTCACTCTTCACTTTACCTACTATAATACTTTCGCCATGCAGTTCTCTCTCAAACCCAGCCTCGCCTTCGGGCTTGTAGCACTGCAAGGCGCCCAGGCTCGCTATGCTATGTACGTCGATCAGGTAAGTTCTCCACCCAGAGTTTCCATAGCACCTGCTGATAAGTTTAGTACCATCTCACCACTCTGCCAAACAACACAGTGACTGCCGGCATCGACACGGTGGTCATGGCCTTCGCCAACTCATCCCTCTTTACCACCAGCCCAGCCGGTAACTACACACCCTTCGAATCCGTCTCTACCATGCGCTCTCGCTTCGACCCCAACGCAAAGCTCATGATCGCCATCGGCGGCTGGGGCGACACAGCTGGCTTCAGTCAAGGAGCCGCCACCGAAGAGTCTCGAGCCCTCTACGCCAGCAACGTTGCCGCCATGCTCATCACCCACGGCTTCGACGGCGTTGACATCGATTGGGAATACCCCGGCGGAAACGGCGAAGACTACCGCCAAACACCCAATTCTGAGAAGACCTCTGAGATCGAAACGTATCCCCTCCTTTTGGCAGCAATCAAATTCGCCATCGGCGACAAGCTTCTCTCAATCGCCACCCCTGGCAAGATTGTAGACATGATAGCTTTCACACCCGAACAAGCACCTAAGATCTGGGAGAGTGTCGATTTCGTCAATATCATGACATACGACCTCATGAATCGTCGCGATAACATCACTTCCCACCACACCTCCGTAAACGGCTCCTTGACAACCATAAATCACTACCTCGACGTTCTCTGCCTTCCTCCTGCGAAAGCCAATCTCGGAATAGCGTTCTACGCTAAATACTTCACCACCGACCCCGCCTATCCGTGCTCGAACGGACTTGGATGCACAACCGTCCTTCTCGAAAACCCAGACGGAAGTGACACAGGAAAATCCGGCGCCATGACTTTCGAGACCGCGAACTACGTTTCCGCTCCTGCAAACTTGACCGAATCACCAGATGGCTCATGCGGTGCTAGCGTTGGGTATTTCTGTCCTAGCGGTGCATGCTGTTCCGCGTACGGATACTGTGGCACTACATCCAATTACTGCGGCACGAGTTGTTTGTCTGCTTATTCGCAGGGAACTTGTACTAGTACTAGCATCTCGGATGATTTTACGAAGGCCATGGCCAATGGTATCACTGATGAATCTGAGGGTGGGCAATACTACTACGATAGTGCCAATAACCTTTTCTGGACTTGGGACACAGCGGAACTTATCACTCGGAAATTTACAGATATTGTGAAAGCGAGGGGGTTAGGTGGAGTGTTTGCTTGGAGTGCCGGGGAGGATAGTTATGATTGGAGTCATATTTTGGCGATGCAGAATGGTGTGAAGGAGATGAGTTCGTGAATCGTCGGGAGGTGTCTTCAAAGAATCTGTTAATATGGTTGGATATAGTGTAGGATAGCTTACTTTTTCGGTTGTGTTTGATTTTTATATATTCAATAAGAGAGTATGGGGGCGCATGGTCTAAAGGTTTGTTTTTGTATAATAAGGGGCATTTGAGGCATCTTAAATAGGTACCTGCTCTAACATCTATCCATTTAAAAGTCGAGTCAGTGGTACTCTTGATTTTGCGCATTGCTCATTCCTTCTCTTTCAGGTCCGTTCCTGTCTTTGAGCCATCCTAACTCTAGTCGAGTCATCGGTTTTTTGGACATAAGACTCGGGATTTGTCAACCCGAGATGCCCTTTTTCATGGATTACTGTTTCTTTCTTTAGATTTGCGCAAATGATATAATCGCTCAGTGTACGTAGGGACCCTAACGTCAGCAAACGAATCCACGACCCACCCCACATCACCATCCCATACCAGCTTCATCTTCAGAGTCGAACACGCTTATTGTGATCCTTGATCCATCGCCCACACTTAAGCAGTTCATCTCAAGGATTCAAACCCAGAAACCAATGAGAAAGAGTCTCAGAATTTGACAGTCAAAAAAGACACGATGCTCGAACTAGACGGACAATCACAGACTTGAGCATGAGGGACCAGATTCCCATCCCATCATATCTTTTATACAATAACCAACCCTAAGTGATTATTAACACACTCAATTCTCAGCTATATCAAACCTCAAGAAACTTCTCAAGCCTGCACCTATTCCTCAACACTTCGACATCAAAGCCTCAAATTCAACTTGAAAACTACCTCCACACTCAACACAACAACAAAAGATACAAAATGAAGAAAGAATCTATCGCAATATCCTCCCTCCTTCTCCTCTCAGGAGCAAGCGCAACCCCCATCCCAAACGCAAACACAACCCCAACATCAACATCCTCCCTAATGCCCGTCACCCCCTCCGACCTCATAGCCCTCTTCGGCGCCTCCGAAGCAAGCAGACTCGCACAAGCGCCCCAGGACCTTGCTCATCTAGGTTTCGAGCTGGAGCTTACTGCTCGAAGCGAGGATGGGCATGGTGGTGTCACTATCGTTCCTGGGAGAGCGACTGATAGCGGTGATTGGCCTGGGAACGGGGATTGGGATATTGAGGAGAGAGATGGTGTACCACATCAGAATGGTAAAGGAAATGGTGCTCCCAAGGGTAATTGTGTGATTCTGTGATCGATTTGATGATAAGGGAGAGGGAGAGAGGGTATGTGAATAAGACATAGTGTGGATGAATTGGGGAGGGAGGAAGAGAGGATTATGCATGGCTTTACCACCAAATGAGAAACGAAGATGCTTGCTAAAGTTCCCGTCTCGGTCAAAGCGAGCGCACAAACAGGACTTGAGGAGCGGAACTTGTGGGGTACAAGTACATATGAAGTAGCGGCGTTTGGAATCTCGAACCATCTCTTGTTGCTTGAGCTCTTTCGGATGAAATTCTAACAGTTTCATGTACAGAATTCTGATGGCCTTCGCTTGAAGAAGACCCCCAGGAGAATTGGGCGGGAGACGCTGCAGCGCTGAAGCCCTAGGCTTGCACCCCTGGAATTTAGCGACCACTGCCCCGGAGTCCACTAGAACTCGTCAAACAAGGCGAGAAAATGCAATTATTGAACTTCGATTTGATAATTTTTTGAAATCCGAGCGAGTTAGAAAGCTTGCGTAAGATAGTGGGAGAAGGTTTGTTTGCGTCATCGAATCTGTGAGACTCCAAACAGCAGAGGAATTCACTTCCATAGCTCAAGCCTCAAGCCTCAAGCCATGATGAGTTGGTGACCATTTTATCGACCCATCTTCTCGCTTTGTTCGCATAGGACTCCGAAAGATTCATCTCAGTCTTTCGATGTCCCTTGCATCTTTTATGGTCATGAGGGGAAGAACGAAGAAGTGAAATTAGGAAGCTAACCTCCAGAAAAGCATGATCTAGCACCTACCCTCTTCGAGTCTAGCGCAACTGGGTAGTCCAAACTCGGTTATCCGGATAACTCCTCATTCCATTTCTTCCTCTCCCCCCTCGACTCATCAACTCTTCCCCATCATCAGCCTCATGACTCTCCACCTTCGCGACCTCACAACGGCGCACTGCCGGCGAAATTACGGGACCGCAAGTGCGGGACTCCATGGGCCGTGACAGCTCTCCACAGTCCACATAGAGATGGGGTCGGCGGTCAGATTCTGGTTTATCAAGTGTTCATGAGGTGTGGAGCGCGGTCGGACTCCAATCTCGAGTGGGATTGCGTACCCTGTGTTCTGGACGGATTGAGTTTTGAGGTTCCAAAGCCATGGTTATGATTGAGGGGAGAAGGTTTCGCGAGTGGCGACGCGCAGAGCTAGACAAGGTGTCAAGACTCACTCTGGTCGTAAGGATGTTCTGGAAAGTTATGCGTTTCATCCACAACATTATATGTCTTCAATTACTATCTGCCATCGAGCGATTCTGGCTGTCTGACGGAACCATACTTCCCCTCGGTTCACTCTCCTCCGATAGCACATTTCTTCGGCAATTCTCTCGGAAAGCTCCCTATCATGCGTCATGCTCTCTTGAGGCGTCAGTTCATGGAAAAACATTCTGCCCTTAGCCATGATGTGGTTTGGCGGGATAACGGCCTCAGTAGCATCACGAACCCATGGATTTCTCCTCAATGGCAAGTGTTTCTAACGAGCAATGGGGCTGAACTTCGGCACTCGATCCCTTCACTTCGTCATCACTGGCCACTCTACTACGTTGTATGCCTTGGTCCAGGGCAGGCGGGCCCAGGATAGTTTGTCGGGAGCGGGGTCCGGAAAGGTCGGCCCTTTTCTCATCACGTGCTTCCCCGCTGCATCTCCTTCCCCCAATCCCCATTCTCCAGATCTCATGGCTCTCGGCTATCGTCCCCACATCATGACCGACACCGCGGGTCGGGGAGGGTGAACTTCGGGGAAAGTGGTGAAGGGTTCAAGTTTTCATGTCTGGAGGTGCAGTTTACGGCTTTCCTGGCTGATCTAAATCTTACAAAGATGGGATCCCTTATCCACACCAGATGACAAGGACCGACTCGGAGCGGGGAGCAGGATGGCGTCCACTATCGTTGGGAAGGGATATGTCATGATGGGGAGGATGAGGAAAGTCGAGGGGAGTATAAAGAGGCTGAGAGTTCGCCGCCTATGATGGGAGATCAGAGCAGACGCCGACAACATCATCAGCCTTCAAGATGCTTTCCTCGCTTCTTTCTGTGGCAGCCTTGCTTTCTCCTGCACTTGCAGTGACACAGGCAGCGAACACGACAATTCTAGGACCATATGGCTACGTACCACCAGTTTACCCTTCACGTATGCCCTCAAATGCACTCGCGATACTTCACTACTAACACTCTCCAGCAAATACCACCGGCATCGGTTGGGAAGGGGCATTGGCGAAAGCCAAAGCCTTCGTCGCGGAACTGACCCTCGAGGAGAAATCCACCATGGTCACCGGCTATCCAGGCCCCTGCGTTGGCAACATCATTGCCATCGAACGACTCGGCTTCCCAGGTCTCTGTCTTCAGGATGGCCCACTTGCAATCCGTGTTGCCGACTATGCGAGTGTTTTCCCTGCGGGTGTATCCACAGCAGCATCGTTCGATCGTGAATTGATGTATGAGCGTGGTGTCATGATGGGAGCTGAGTTCAAGGCAAAAGGTGCTAATGTTGCTTTGGGGTGAGTGATGTTTGTGAAGGTATGGAGGTGGATACTAATTTTGGACAGACCTGTTGCTGGTCCTCTTGGGAGATCTGCTTATGCTGGAAGGAATTGGGAAGGCTTCTCACCTGATCCATATCTCACTGGTGTTGCCATGGAGGTAAGTCTCTCGTTATTCTCCCACCGGTTAGGATTCTGGAGGTCTCCCAATCCTCTCATTCCGTGTTAAACAAATTGCTAATTCTCCTAGGAAACCATTACTGGCATGCAAAGCAATGGTGTCCAGGCTTGTGCAAAGCACTACATTGCCTACGAGCAAGAGACCCAACGCAACCCCACCTACAGCGACACTGATGGCTTCGACCTGCTCCAAGAATCAGTCTCTTCCAATCTTGACGACCGCACCATGCATGAACTCTACATGTGGCCATTCGCCAACGCAGTTCGTGCCGGCGTCTCCAGTGTCATGTGCTCATACAACCGAATCAACGGTACCTACTCTTGCGAGAACTCGAAATCTCTAAACGGTCTTCTCAAAGAAGAGCTCGGCTTCCAAGGCTACGTCACATCTGACTGGGGCGGAACTCACTCCGGAATCTCCTCCATCGAAGGCGGTCTCGACATGGACATGCCAGGCAACCTCGGCCAGTATGGCATGTATCTCGCACCTCTTTCTTACTTCGGCGGCAACATCACCACGGCCGTCAACAACGGAACCCTCGACGTCTCCCGCCTGGATGACATGATCACCAGAATTATGACCCCATATTATTTCCTCGGCCAGGACACAGACTACCCCACCGTCGACCCCTCCGGCGCAGACCTAAACACCTTCTCTCCCCGCTCAACGTGGCTAACGAACTTCACTCTCACCGGTCCCTCGTCTCGCGACGTTCGAGGCAACCACTCAGCACTCATCCGCAAACTCGGCGCCGCGTCCGCCGTCCTGCTCAAGAACACAAACAATGCCCTTCCTCTCCAAGCACCCAAATCCATCGCCGTCTTCGGCAACGACGCATCAGAAGACACACAAGGTTTCTACAACCAAGTTAACTGGGAATACGGTACCATCTCCGTCGGTGGTGGTTCCGGTACTGGCCGACTGACATACCTCGTCACTCCTCTGCAAGCCATCAAAGCCAAAGCCGCCGAAACAGGAGCCTTGGTGCAACAATACCTGAACAACACACTCATCATTTCTTCCGCTGGTGAATTCGAAAGCTCCGCCCTCCTCATCCCCCCAGTCCCAGATGTCTGCCTCGTATTCCTCAAAACCTACGCCGAAGAAGGCGCAGACCGCACCTCCCTCGACTCAGACTGGGAAGGAAACTCTGTCGTCGAATCCGTCGCCTCATACTGCAACAACACCGTCGTCATTACCCACAGCTCAGGAATCAACAACCTCCCGTTCGCCTCCAACCCAAACGTAACCGCTATCCTCGCAGCCCATTACCCTGGCCAAGAATCCGGAAACGCGATCGTCGATATCCTTTACGGAGACGTGAATCCATCCGCTAAACTGCCATACACAATCGCCAATAGCGTAAATGATTACAACGCTCTCCCGATCACTGCAGTCAACAGCACAGATCCATACGCATGGCAAGCATGGTTCGAAGAGAAGCTTGAGATCGACTACAGATATTTTGACGCTCAGAACATGTCCGTGTTATACGAATTCGGATTCGGACTTTCTTATACCACTTTCTCGCTTGAGGATCTTACCATCGAGGCGCTGGGTGAGAATGTTACTGCGGTTGCTGCGCCAGCTACCACGATTCCGGGTGGAAATCCGGGACTGTGGGAGGATCTCTACAACGTCACCGTTACGCTGTCGAACACCGGCTCCGTAGCAGGCGCAGAGGTCCCGCAGCTATATCTCACCTTCCCTTCCTCGGCACCTGAAGGAACTCCGCCAAAACAACTTCGCGGATTTGAGAAGGTCTACCTCGAGGCAGGGGCTAGCTCGAGTGTCAGTTTCTCGTTGATGAGGAGAGATTTGAGCTATTGGGATATTATCAGCCAGGACTGGGTGGTACCTAGTGGTGCCTTCAACGTGTCTATTGGGTTTAGCAGCAGAGATCTGAAAGTTGCTGCGAGCTTGACGGTGCTGTGATTTCGATATTTTTGTTGATGAAGGAGAGGTAATGAGTTACGATTTACGAAACAGAAACTACATAGGCTTAGCTAGGCATAATGTGTCAATCAGAATAAAAAACCAAAAACCAAAAAGGATCTCTACCCTGTTTCCATTTTCGAATGCTATTTGGAAGTTGGCTGTTCTTTCTTTTCTCTTTGGTCTCTGGTCTTTCTTGTTTCTCCTTTCGCAACGAAGTTTAGGAAACTCAAAGAAGACACCTCGCCAAATATATCAACGAAAGGAAAACAAACTTTCACAACACATCTCAAAATCCACACTCGAAGCAAGTACGCTAGCAAAAACAATACTTCCCCTCGGATCT
The DNA here is from genome assembly GCA_014904845.1 of Acephala macrosclerotiorum. Classification (NCBI taxonomy): domain Eukaryota; kingdom Fungi; phylum Ascomycota; class Leotiomycetes; order Helotiales; family Mollisiaceae; genus Acephala; species Acephala macrosclerotiorum. The sequence continues at coordinate 3,905 of MU119614.1, read as the reverse complement.
ATACTTTTCCTTCTTCATAGTAAGCAGGAACTCTGACGCCTGAATACCATGAGGGTCGAGGGACGGGGAACGCGGGTCGGGAGCCTAGAAAGGTTAGTACAAGAATTATTTGGTGGTTATTTGTAGCGGAATGCGGATGGAATGAGATGTTTCATTAAGATGGAGAAGGGAGGGCATTTGGGGTGGGGTATTTGTTGTTAAGTTCTGATAGTTTTTGGTGAGTCTTGGTTCTTGGATGAGTGGAGGGTTTTGACTAAGATGAAGACTCGTAGGGGCATATTGATGGACGGGTAGGAAGATGATGTTATCTCATTGTGCCATGCTGGATGGATGGCTAACTGCTGTCAAATGTTGGAAGATGTTTTGTCGACATCTCAAGGTGCATTGCTGGATGGGTAGCTGCTACTGTCAACACTTCAAGATATCCTCTTGAACTTGGAAGGATCTTTCATGTAACATACATGTTAATTATAGTAAGTATCAAAGCTTGTTGCAACACGGATAGAGCTTTGTGATCGTCAGACTTCCACCACAAGAATGGAAGCTTCTTTCCGGAGAATCGTCGTTAATTTCGTCAAGTTCGTAGTGTGATTTTATTCGAGGGTGGAGATATTTATATGTAAAACGACAACTTCAGGAATGAGTCAATGCATTTGAGTTTTGTTCACTGGGAATGAAAAGCCTAAAGAGTTGAGATGATCTTCCACGAAAACAAGGGGTGTCACGTGCACCTGCAAGGCTTTCAAAATCTATCTCGAATATCTATTAGTATAAGTACAATGAAAATTCGAACAACTATCTGACTCTCTGAGCCCGAGGATATTTACTAATGCCGAACTTGAAAATACAAGCTCTCCTCTTCTTCATGTTCCCAGTGCACTGGCAAAATAGGCGATCCCTCCCCTTTGTATCCCACCCACTCTTGACTTCTCACGAACGACTGGAGCTTACCTTTACAAAAAACGTTCGCCGATCGAGTTTGCGCCTCGGCCGACGACATGAGATACTGTAGCCAAAGTTTAATTCGAGCAGCCCGACGGCCCAGATATAACGAAAAATTCTCAATTGATGCAGGGAAATCGACAATCTTATCTTTCTTGGCTATGGCTCCCACCTTTGAGCCTCACTTCATATAGATAGACATTGCACTAGATCTCTCGAGATGTTCTCGAACTCCAACCTGTTTCTTCGTGTCTCCAAAAGATTGGCAGAATGGTTTCCTCTCGTCTGCAGATAATTGGAAAGAAGCTGCAGGTCAAGGGAGATGAAGCTCAACATGAGAAAACGGATTCGTGGAGTAATCGAGATCTCATACCTCTGCCGCCTTCGAGAAGGACATGGGGAGCTTTCCATTACTTTGGGTACTGGGCGATCAGTTCGCTGAACGTCAGTAACTGGCAGACACCGAACACTTACCTGAGTGAGTTGGCAATTTTGAGAGGAAACCGAACTCTTGGTCGCTGATTGTAACGCAGCTTTGGGACTTTCAGTTGGCTAGTCAATGGCAGTGATCGTCATATTAAGAGCACTCATTGCACTCTTCTCGACACTCGTCGCATGGTGTGGACTAAAATGGCATATCGGATTCACAATACAGAACCGCTACACCTGGGGAATGCGGGGAAGCTACATCCCCCTCCTCCAACGCATCTTGCTCAACTTCATCTGGACCGCAGTTCAATGTACCCTCTTCCCCACCCCGTCTTCTCAAATCAAGCTAACCATCATGCAGGTTGGAACGGAGGAAGACTAGTAGCAGTCTGCATCACCGCAATTTGGCCATCATTCGCAACCATCAAGAAAACCCTACCATCAAACATGCCAACAACAACCTACCAATTCGTCGAATTCGTCGTTTTCTGGACCCTCTCGCTACCATTTCTCTTCATCCGTCCCGAGAAATTCAAGCTTCCCTTCCAAGTCGTGTCCGCATACTGTGGAGTTGGAATGATGTGCATGATGATTTGATCTTTGTTAATTGCGAAGGGCGTTGGTCCAGTGTTTTCTGAGGGAGAGAAGATTTTAGAGGAGAGTAGATTCCAGAGGAGAGTAGATGGAATTCTTCTTGGTTGATGATGTCTGGTATTAACCAGATGTTGGGTGGCATCGCTGCTGGAATTACAAATGGATCGGACTTCTCTTGATATGCGAAGTCTCCGAAACACTATATTGGTGGATCGATAGCCTCAGTTTGGGTTGTTAGGACATTGGTGAGTTTCGTGGGATTGGTGACGACGAGTGCGTGTCAGAAGATTTATGGAGAGATCTATTGGGATCGTGAGTCCAACTTCTTGCCCAACATGCTGGAAGGACCAAGTCTAATTGTTGGAAAAACAGGTAGGATTCGAATGTGATTCACGTGAATAGAGCACGGCGGATACGGATCACAGGGCTAGCTTCGTATGAGCTAATCCAATGATATTGTATCCTATTGTGTCTGCTTTTCTACCTAAGGAGAGAATGCTCAATATATGGAATATCCAGTGCGTCGTACGAGACGCAGATAGTTTTATCGATTGCGTTAGCGCATTCGACACGTGATTTGACATCTCGAACCACGCTTCTCGCGACACTAGTAACTTTTTCTTTGTAGTAAAAAATACTATACGACGCGCTGAATATTTAAAAGAGCGTAATTAAAGAGCGTTATAAAAAAATAAATCAAAAAAAGTAAATTTGCGATATTGCTATATGTAATACGTAATTTGATTTTATAATTTAACGTCGTACGACGCTAACGAATATAAAAAAAGTTTTTTTTTTTTTTTTTTTTTTTTTTACGATAAAATTTTCGTTTTTTATAATATTATTATTATTATTATTATTATTATCGCGTTTTTCGATAAAAATTCAATTTTATATATTAAAAATCAATAAATAATATTTTTATATTATAATAATTTGTAATAAATAATTTTAATTTTATTAAAACGTAATATATTTTTTATATAAAATTATATTATATTTCAATAAATTGTAATATATAAATTGTTATATATTAAATATTTTCAATATAAATTTAATTCGTTTTTCGAATATATTAAATTAATTAATTATTTCAATAAATATTATAATAATTATAAATAATATAATTATATTATTTATTATTATTCGTTTTTTTCGTTTTTAAACGAAAAAAAAAATAATAATAAAAATAATAAAAAATTTAATTTTTTTAATAAAAATATTTCAATTTTTTAATTTAAAAATTTTTTTATTAATATATTTATATAATAAAATTTTTTATTAAATATATAGAATAATTCGATTATTTTAAATTAATTAAAATATATACAACAATTTTTTTTTATTCGTAAATACAAATAATATTTCGTTTTATATTAAATTTTTTGAATTTTATATAAAATTTTTTTAAATAAAAATTTAAACGTTTTTTTAATTTTTACGTAGTATTTAAAACGAATACTCGAACAAAAAAATTCAAAAAAAATTTAAATCAAATAATTAAATTAATAATTTTAATTTTTTTGATTCTTTATTCGTACGATTTACAAATAAATATAAATATAAAATTCGTACAACGTATAAATAAATATAAATAATATTAATATATTTTAAATTTTTAAAATAATTTTTAATTTTTTTATTTTTTTATTTAATTTAATTTTCAATTCGTATAACGATTTTATTAATATTTAAAAAGTTTTTTAGCGTTTTATTTAATATTAATTTAATTATTATATTTATTAAATTATTTTATTTATTAATTTAATATATTTTCGTGAATTTTTTGCGTTTATACAATTATTAAAAAATTATAATATTAATTATTAAACGCTTTTTTTTAATCGTATTTAATTTAATTAAATATTCGTATAATAAATATAAATTAATATAAATAATAATTAATAAAAATAAAAAATTTAATTAAATAATAATTATTT
>MU119613.1:0-38047 GCA_014904845.1 Acephala macrosclerotiorum | reverse complement strand
ATTTATTTAAATTTAATTATATTAAAAATTCTAAAATTAATATTTTAAATTGCAAGTTTTATATATAAGTAAAGTGGGAAATATTAAAATTTTCATAAATTTGAATGTAAATTAAGCGATTTTCTTTTTCTTTCATAATTAACTACATACAATTTTTGCATTTCACATTTAATTTAATTTTTGAATCATACAAAAAATGTATTTAGTAAAAATTAAGAATATAAGAAGTTTTTTATTAACTTAAATTAACGCGTTATAGAGATATAAATAAATGTAAAAGGGGTGTTTTGGTGTAAAATGGTGGGGTGGGCCGTGTTTGGTGGCCCCAGCTCTTACTTCTAAAGACATTGTAACTTTAAAACATAAAATTCATTGTACACAAGAGTTTTTCTGCTGAGTTCCATCTCACTTCCTTATTTAATGCTCACTTTGGACGGAAGTCACAGTGGTAGCATCTCCAAAACCCGTCCTCAATCTATCATCGTCCAACGCTCCAGCATCTCTCTTCGATTTTTTCCAACATCTGAATTTCTAATCTCCAAACCAAAAAAAAAAAAAAAAAGGCTATGTGCACCAAGACCTACTGGCGTTTCGATTGCCACCACATCGAATTCTACTGCACGAGGCTATGTTCAAAATCCAATCCCTGCCAATCAACTCTTGTCGTGCGGAAGGAATGGCGGCATCATCATGGGAATTGTTCTGCTTGCTGGGCACGCAAGTAGCGTCGTTTGGAGTAGAGCTTGGGCTGCTAGACATTGATGAAGAATAAGCATCCGATGGCGGCGTCCTAAGAACGATCCTAGTGTTTCTCTGCCCTTGAAATAATTCGATGTATCGTTCTTACACTTATCAATAAAGTCTCGTTTGAAGTTGTTTGAGTACGAAGCCTTCTGAATACAGATCTCATAGCTTCTATGGCGTTGAGACCTGCTAATGTTTGTTCTTCTCGCTCTTTGATGTTCTTGCCAATTCTGTGCAACACTAAGACCTCGACTTGAACAGAGAGAATCCATGTTAGCGCTTTCAGAGACAATTTGTGATGTTCCAAAAGATCTCATAGACTTCAAAAACGACAAAGATTCGGGGCAAGCTAACAAGTGGACCACGTTCTACGAACTTCGAGATGCCTCCCATTTCTGATGGTACGCCTCTGAAGAGGTATGATATCGTATATAAGTAGCTCCGTCTGAGAGATTGTGGATGCATTCCAAACCGCGAACTCCAGCAAATTTCAACATACAATCAAATCCAGTTCTTACAATCGAAGTCAAACTCAAATCCACCTCCTCCGCTCCAAGATTATTCTCGAAACTACAAATTCCTCCTAGAGCACCAAACATCCACCAAAATGTGTCAAAACATCCATTGGATCTTTAGCGACTGCGGCCACCTCGAATTCTGGAGACGTGTGGGCTGTGGGAGACATGATTGTCGTGCCACAATGGGTACACCATTGATCCATTCTGGGAAATGTCTTGCCTGTCGGAGAAACAGATAAAGTGGCTAGGAAGCAATGGCAGCACTCGGGGATGGTGCAGAGAACGGGATTTTGATGATGGTGTTGAGGACGACGCTAGGATGGACTTCTGATCATGGTGGTGTTTCGAAACGTGCTCTTTGTGATATTGCGTTGGAGTTAGAACATAGTCGACAATGAGGTTTTTTCTGGGGCCGTTTCAGCACAATAGATTGTCTTGCTTTCTTTCACTTACCTTGCTCATTCTTTTGTGTCTCACAGAAAAACATTGCGACTCCTGCTGCTCGTCCCTCTCTTGCTCCTCATTATTGTCCGTAGCCAATATACATCAACTCGGTGCCTCCGCCCATCACAATTCACTCTTCGTCAGCATCCACCTCTTGCTCCAACCCTTCTCAGATCGCATACCCCACTTACCCAGCTTCAAGCACACAATTTTGACATCCCACACTAAACCCTCCGGCAAGCATGTGCCTCCGAAAATTTGACGCCTATACCTGTGGTCATATCTTCTTCCGTGGTGTCCGACAGTGCCAGATCCGCAACGGCTGCGATGCGGAGGATATCGAAGAGTGGATGGAACAGAGATATAGGGAATGTTCGAACTGCAGACATGGTCTTCAGTGAGGAGAGATTAGAGAATTTTGTGAGAGTAAGAAGGAAGAAACTGTAACTGAATGGTTCGGCTTTCAATGGGGAAGTAGTCTGATGTTGAGTTTGTTCTGAGATGAAATGAAGTGGTGCGACGAAACTGGTGGAAATATGTGGCAGTGATTTTGATGCTCTTGTTGCGAGTGCGAGATGATAGCCCCGAGAATATTCAGACTTCAATCAAGCATCCGGATATTATAATTACTCGCACTCATGCTTCCAATCAATGGGCATGATTATGCACCTCTCTCTTCGTGGTCGTAGAGTTTGTAGGCTCAACACACAACTGATAACCTCTCGAAGCACTGTACTGCTTGACACAAGCATTTGGACATGGATATGACTGTGAGACAGATTAGCACCAATATAAAAATCTGTGGAAAAGGAACGCACTTCATTGTACTGCCGTGAAAACAGCGGGTCTGTCTCGTTGGTGAGAATTTGACCGAGCATGGATGTTTGATATCCTGGGAGCTGACGACTTTGCTGGAAGACATCGTATGATGAGAGGGTCATGACACCCCAGCCGACGTTGTAGTTGTGCTGAATTGTGTTCCATAGACATATTCTGCAACTGGTTAGAAAAAATGCTCGCAATTGAGGTCTGGGTCGTGAGCTTACCTTTGAAACCAGACCATCTGATCGCAGAGGCGCGCATGGGGCACGATTCTGCGTTTGTGTAGAGTGAAAGTTCACCCCATGCAGCGTAGATCTCAGTCGGTGTCACGTTCCTGGCAGCGAAGACAGCTGTCCAGGCGTTGATTGCTGAGATCTCGCCGTGAATACTGGGAAGGGTCAGTAAAAGCACCGAATTGCGGTTCGCAGAATTCACGTGGGATCACCAGTTCTGAAGTTTGCGCCTTGACAGACGATCTCATCTGCGGTATGGTTGACAATTATGGCACCGAATGAGGCAAAGGGACATGGTCCACTTTGATTGTACAAGGCCTCGTTGGTCTGCGGAGATGTAAGCACGAGGCCTTTGGAACAACACGGGGTAGAACTCTGGGACTAACCAATCGCATGTATTTCACTCGCGTAGCGTAAGAAATTCCATTGACAACGAGATTGCTCATGTCTTGATCATCATTGGCAACAGTCAAGCCAGCTGCTGCTGCTGAAGCAAGCGATGCGATCACCGCGAGGGTCTCGGGGAGAAGCATGATAAGTTCGGTGCAGAGAAACCTGAACTTGGTATCCGCAGGAGGTAAGCCTCATCCTTACATACTCACAATCAACGAGAAAATGCCCACTCTCACCGCTCCCAACATTCTGGATAGTTCATTTCGACAATGACTTTTAGCTCGAAACAGTGTCGTTGGCAGGCGAAGAATCCGATATTATCAATGCCAAACTGCATCTGATCCCACTCTTGGTCTTTGATCAAAGATAACAAACCAATCTATGATATGAGGCCAAGAATCCCAGCCTGTAGGTCCAGAAGCAGGTTCTGAAATAGGGCGGGTTTCCACGAAATTTCAGCAAAATACTCTGCTAAGGAATCTGCTATCATGAAATGGTTGGTGGCATTCACTTGGTCTATCTACCGAAGAACTGGTAACCCCAGTCGACCCAGAGAGCTTCAGTTCCCAAGGTGGGATAGAAGAGAAGCCACACAGGAGGAGAGGATCATACTACCTTCGGCTGAATCGATCGCAGAAAGGGGTACTTTCCTAAAGTCGAAGATTTAGACTAAGCAGGAGGAGGGCTGAGATGTAAAGCGCGATCGCGACAATGATAGGCAGAAAGCGCTCTGGAATTCCTTGAAGAGCCAATTGGTAACAAAAGCTCCCACTAATGAAATATAGCGATCGAAAGCAGGAGCAGGTGTCAGATATTAAAACGGACAATAGGTGGCGGCCAGGCAGCGATTTTCCAGTCCGACAATGAGATCTCACAGATTGATGAGATAAGACGAAAGCGTCGAACGAAAACTTGACTGGGAAGGAAGCATCGAGAAAGCCCAGCACTGGGAAGACTCGAGAAATGAGTCACGTGCCGACGAGTCGCTAGCGCGAACCCTAAAGTCGCGTCTCGACCTTCTTTCCTCCGCGACTTTACCTTCATCACAAGGCGGCACCACGACCATGTGGAATGCTCGACTTTGATGCGCAGCCAAGATGTCGACTTTTAAGGGAGTGATCAGGCATGTTCAAGCTCCTCGAGATCTCGAGAGACAAGTGCTCATAATTGCAGTTGACTACTTCCGCGTTCGTCCTGGAACACAGGTTCCTCTTGCCTGCTTCCTTAGTCATGTACACAGCGATCATCTGGAAGGGCTTGAGTCCTTCAAATCACCTTTGTAAGGCACGTTTGGTCTTCCAGAAGCCTTCGCTAATCAGGTGCCCAAGTCTGTACTGCTCTGCTGCGACCAGAGAGATCCTCATTCGCCTCGAGCGAAAGATCCACAGAGTCTTGTTCGCGACCGGCGTGACAGAAGTTCGAAAGCCGCAGTACAAGAGGTTGAAGAATCTCTTGGTAGGTTGTGTCCAAATCCGCCTGTTGCACCTTCCCTGACATTTCGCAGAAGCCGATTCCTCTCGAAACTCCGACGAGAATCGAACTCACGCCAGGCAATGAGATTCAAGTCACTCTTTTTGATGCAAACCACTGCACAGGAGCTGTCATGTTCTGTAGGTTTCACTTTTCGAGGAGAGTCGCCAGTAACTGACACCAGTCAGTGTTTGAGGGCAATGGCAAAGCGGTCTTGTACACAGGCGACATTCGATCGGAACCCTGGTGGATCAATAACTTGACTCGGAGTCCTTTCATGATTGAGTATGCCAATCAGCTGAAGATACTCGATTGCATGTATCTGGACACGAGCAATACCTCGAAGATGAGGTTCCCAACCAAGGCCGATGGTCTTAAAGAACTTCTGCAGAAGGTGTCAGAGTATCCGAAGGATACCGTATTTCACTTTTCTGCTTGGACGTTCGGGTATGAAGAGGTTTGGATGGCCCTTTCAAAGGCCTTGAGCACTCCTGCAAGTGACACCCCGAGTCATATCGTGCATGAGCTAATCCAGAAACAGATTCATGTCGATATCTACAAGCTGAGGCTGTATAAAGCTCTTCGTGGCAATGCCGCTGATCCAACCAGCGAAAGTATTGCTGCATTGGCACATGAAGGCCCTGTGCTCACTGGTTTCACATGCGGTAACACGCCTATACCTGGTTGTCTCACCGACGATCACACTGTTCGATTGCACAGTTGTGAAAAGGGCTTGTGTCAAAGCATTGACGAGAATACAAAGAATATAGTCTGGATTCGGCCTATCGTCACAAGAACCAAAGATGGTGCTGAGATAGCAGAAGTCGGCGTTGGCGGAGGTGGCGAAGATTTGAGTCGGCATCCAGAACTGGAACTTGACGCTGGCTTCGAGCAGCTTCTGAACTTGTAAGTGACACTGCAATATTTCCTTTGAAGCCGCTGACACTGCCAAGGCTAGACCTGGTGAATGATCCCGCTTTGCCGGAAGTAAAGAAGATGCTTGCTGCTGGTCTGCGCGCTGCAAGCCAGCGCATATCTCTCAATACTATTAGTATGAATGTCGGAGAAGACTCACTTGAACTTCCAGAAATCTTAAAAGCACTGGCTCAGTCGGCGAGGGAGAAAAGTTCTGGCAGAACCGAGAATATTGAAAGTCAAGGATCTAGCAATGGGCTGCCTAGAGTAATCACGTTTCCATACTCTCGGCATTCGTCCTATGACGAGTTGTACGACCTCGTTAAGGCATTTAAACCGCGCGACGTCTATCAGTGTACGGTCGATGAACAATATTGGACTGAAGGTGCGTATACTCATCATTTATACATCTGCCCTGCTAACACCATGAAGCTGGTATTAACATCAGCGGTCTCTTCGGCCGTTGGTGTACGGCCAAGAACTTTCGACATGAGGCAGAGATGGAAGAATGGCTTGAAAGTCGAGCTCCTAGGCGTGAGAGTCAGCAAACACATACCACCACGGATTCTCAATCATCTCACCCGGCCATTCTCGGCAGTCCAGAACAGATGATACGGCCCTTACTAGGTAGCAACCACTTTGGCGAGTCTGTCCCCTATCCTGTTGTCTTCCGAAGGAATAACTTGGGCCGTCTGAGACCATTTGGTCCTGACGGCGAGGAGATTCTTCCCACATCGGAGACGCTGGTCAGAACAACACCACCTCGCACAATCCTTGCTGTCTCTCCGAACTCCAAGTCTCAAAGTCTGAGACGAAAAGCAATTCACGATCAATTCGAAGATGGAGAGGTCAAGCGTGTACGCCTCGATTATGATGGATCTCACTCTTCACTAATCACGAATTCTGAGGAGCGCAGCCAGCCAAGTTATGAGCAAGCTGTGATCGAGCAACCAATTGCCAGTGATATTACCTCTACACCTGCCATTGAGACAGAAGCGATTCCATCGAGCACCTGCGCAATCCACCCTCTCAACCCCGACATCCACCCAGGAGAGTATTGGGCGAACGACCCTGAGAGTTACGAATACGAAGGAGTTGTTTTCGATCATGTCGATGGAATTTTCAGATGCGAGCGATGTGGCCACGAACTTTGGGGCGGCCCAGATGGATCATGCACTGGGAATCTTTGCGACGCGCTAGATGAACCCCCTTACTTTACGGTTGTGGATGGAGATGACATTGGAGCGGGCACTGAACGAGATTTGATGAGAGTTGGAACTCGAAGACGACCAGGCATTGCAGTTGATGAAGAGACCGACGAACTCCTCGAGGGTGAGAGACGCAGATCTCTTGTCGGCTACTGCTTGGATGATGACTCCTCTGCATATGATTCTCAAGATTCAGCCAACAGCAAGGAGTTCCACGACTTGGAGGACTATGACTATGAAGACAGTTTCATTGATGACCCTGATTCGGAAGACGAAGGAGATGATGGATCATCTCAAGATGATGACCCCTCCAAAGACGAAGAGCCAGATTACGAGGCAATGTACAATCAAGTACGAGCTCAGTATGATGATCTGAAAAACCAGCAAAACAATCTCGTCAATGCTTATAGCGCTCTCCACGAAGAATATCGGGATTTGAGAAGAGAAGTTGGTCTTTACAGTTCCGAAGATGACGAAAACGATGAGATGGATGAACTGGATGAACTTGACGAGGATGGTGTGCTCGTCGTCGACGTGACTACCCCGAACCCCGTGGTCACCGAGATTGTTGTTGCTCAAGCTCGAGAGCAGAGCCAAGAGTCTGAGGTATCTGAAGACAGACTCAGAGCTCGCGCTGAAGCTTTTGAGTCGGCTCAAGATGGTTCTGGCTGGCACGAAATCTCGCTGATGTCAACGACCGGCAACCACACCTACCCTGAGGTTGAGTTGTGAGTGGAGAAATTTTGCATTTGCTGTATTTTGGCATTGTACAGGTGCACGAAGGGGTGGAGTTATGGAAATACCCAGGAACTTCATGGTATGGGCTAGGGATGGATGATACCCATGGGATATGGATTGCTCTTTTTTGACTGGCATTTACACCACAACATGCAGATTTAGCTATGTATCAGCGACACACAGAATCAATAAGATATACTCCAATGCGTTGGCTTTCGGCAGCTGTTAACGTTCCATAGCATCCCTAATCTGGTCAGCATCTCTGCAGCACTCGGCTTTTGCGGGCATCCAATCAACGCCTGCCAATGAAGTCCCGAATGGAATGAGAACACGGCGACCCATGGGTGATTTTTGGCTTCAGGGTAATTGCATGCTCGTGTTCTCTTCCCCTGCAGGCCCATCGCGAATCGTCCTTCATTGCGTGCTGTAGTGACCCGCGGCCGGGTCGGGTCTCAGCCCAGCGGTGAGGCCCGCCACGATTGGATACTGGCAACGAAGACGAGGCATGGAAAAGGCTGCCACCATCTCCAATTGGCACTTGCATAACTGATGGATTGGCTGAGGTTTGCTGCGTTCAAGAAAATTGTGCAAAGTCAGCTGCGGACTCATGATCACGGAGGGGACGTCCTCTTGGACCTTGGAGGGGTTGGCCTTGCTTCGCGCGCCATGCTATGGAACCTTGGAAATGAGGGAGGAAGGGATCTCGTCGTTCTCGTTCGTGATGTCTGATCTGGCTACCTGGGACGTGGTCAACACTCTGGACGCGGACGTGGGGTTCACGACGTGTCAATCGATAACAAGAGGGCGATATTGCATTTTGGAGAGGGACAGGTACGGATTTTGAGTGTCTCGGGTGCGACTGTACTACTATACCAGGGAATGCAATGCAGGTGGGACAAGATGACGGCGCAAATCGGCCGCTGACTTTGCCATACATGAACAGATTGGTGCTGTTCTCGTATCTGACAACATATATACTTGACGTTGCTCGCCTTATAAACTGATTGAGACGACGCTTCTCGGACTTCCGCCCCGTCCCCGAGTCCTCGAGTCCCTGAGTCCCTGAATCTGTGTGCCTCGCAGCACATCTATCGTGTGAGTAAGTGTAAGGTTATTTCATTTAAGCATTCCCCGGAAACGGTGGCATGGAGCCATCGAGTGATCGAGCTGAGAATAGGAGATGAGAGTGCCCTCCGAGTGGATCATTGGCTGACGTTTATTTAAGGAGGCGTTCACAGGGAAAGGCAACAGAGGATCCGCAAATTCGGCACCAGCAGAAGCAAGCATCAACACCACCAGTCAACAGTCGTCCACCACCACCACTATCACCACTACCACCACCACTTCTCCTTCCACCACAATTTTCTTTTATAACAAGCCAGCAGCGGATCCTCTCATTCCACCACCAGCCCAATCTAGAACGTACCGAGACTGCACTGCAACCTTTCTTACTCAGGAGAAAAGCACTGCACCCAAATCACCAACAATCCGTGGACACTAGTTGTGTGATGGCTTGACATTACGACAATCCTCACTGGACTCAACGTCTTCACTGCAACCGCAACCACGACTTCGACCAATCTCTCCTTTCCTCCTTCCTTATCACCAACGATTCTGCGCCGTCCGCCACCGCCATCATTCCTACTCGCGCTTTGCCTTGTCCTCATAAAACCGCGGCGCCGCTCGTAATCCTCCGTCACTAACTCCGAATTCTTGTACAGTACATAACGTGGGAGAACCTCGAAAGGCAGATTCGTCTGAAATCGGCGAATCTCCTGGAAGCATAACTGGTCCCTACCGTTATCCGCCTCAGCAGCGTGTGAATCATCCGCGATTCGTGTCGAGGAGCTCAGGAATTCACTTAACTATAAAAGGGAGGAGCCGACGTCCTTAATCTTCCACGTCGCACACAACCCCAAGACCCATTCAATTTTCCTCTCCGCACAGGCGAACTACAACAAAACTGCACGCTGCGAAAGTCGTATTCGAGACGCCTCACATAAGCCCCAAAGATTCAAAGATATTCTGAGTTCTTCAGAGCTCCTGCAGAGTCTGCACAAGCCCCCCTGTGCCTCGACACGCCGCCTCAGAAGGACCACAAATTCTGAGGCCACGAAACCATCCTACACAGCACAACTCACACTCACTCTCAAGATGAAGGGCCCACAAGTTGATCAGCTCGTGTTCGAGATGATGTTCCCCAAGCCAAAATCTTCCGACCCTCAAAATTTTCAGCAAATGCTCCAACGACATTTGGTTCCTGAAGTGCGACTCGAGACCCAAGCTTTTTACGGACATTTATCTTCCCAAGAAGCCAAATATCCAGGTCTCGACTATTCCCACCAACCCCACCGAGTTCGCCTTTCGCGATACCAGTGGCACCGTCGGCTCTTCCGCGCGTTTGACAACCTTGGGCTCACGAAATCCGAAATCGCAGGCTTAACAAAGTGGGAGGGCACACGCTGGGCAAAGGAGCGGTTCGAGCGAGAGCAGGGCATCGTTATTCGAGATACAACGTCAGATGGCATCGAGGATTGGGTCCCACCGGAATTACGTATACCTATCGCAGCACAGGCACAACGTGCAGATATAGAAGACATGGAGGATATACAGGAAGACGAAACTGAGGACAATGAACACGAGAACGATATGGAGGAAGACGGAGAAGAGTCCGATGCAGAGTTACAGAGCGTAGGCCAGGAGTTGAACGAGCGACTACGAGCGGCAGTGGCACAAAGAGAGGCAGGAAATACGTCTGCTCCGATCGACGAGGAGTGGGAGCAATGGCTGAAAGATGCTGTTGAAGCAGGAGGCCTGCCATACCTTTCTGCGGACCTTTCTCCAGCTGCGAACATCCCAGGCACACGACCTGCGACGGACAGTCCTGCGATGCACCCGAGACTTCTGAACGCGGCGAGATTGGGACAATGGCAGCAGATTCCAGATTTCTTGCACGACATGGTTCGTCAAAATATCGAAGCTCACAATCGGCGACAGGAGGAATCACAGGCTACCCCACCTCCTCCTTCAGCCACTACGTCTACTGCATCAAGCAGTGCCAGTTCGCCATTTCTTTCTAGACCTAGTCTCAGCCCTCGTGCTCGAGCAGTTCCTAGTTCCACAACACGACTTGACCCCAGAACAATCTCCCGACTTGACAATCACCTCTCTGAAGCCTTCTCGAGACGACCGATCCCAGCTATTCCCACCGGAAGTGCATCCTCATCTGCACGATCGAACCGGATACCAGCGCGTGTCAGTGGGACAGACAATAGTGCATAGGACCGCGCATTAGAAATTGCATGGGGAATACTTTCGGCGGTACAGACTGGCTGGACCATACATTGTTTGCTTGTGGTAGAAATTGTCGTTGTAAAATACATCTCCTCGGCTGCGACATCCTCTCGGTGCAAGGAGACGTGGATGGTACGAAACATCTCTCGACGGCGAAGACCTTTCCTTGCGCGAAGACACATCCCGACAGCGAACATCTCTCGGCGGCGTTGGTTCATTTATTAGCATGGCGTTTTATTGGCTTTACCCCTCCCATCATAGCGAACTGGGATTCTTTTTCAATATTTTTAGCTTTGCGTTGCTTCTTTGTTTGTGTTTTTGTGTCAAAACGGGGAGAAATTGGAAGGGAAACATGGCTTAACGTTGGGATTTGCATAGCTATACGGAGAGCTGGAGCATTGCGTTGCCAGGTCTGAGGATCGTGAGCGTGTGGATATGGAATATACGGAGGGTACATATGGAGGTCTGGGGCTAGAAAGAAAGGATGGGGTAGTATGCATGGACTTAATTGACATGTGATGCATTGCTGCATGGTCTTTTGGGGGAATGTTTTCGGTTGGGAGAAGCGCTATGGACAGGAGAATGTTGCTAGAAAGAAAGTGTAGCTTCAACTTATGGTATGTGAATGCATAAACGATGGCTTTAACCTGCGGTTCGTTTTCTTCAACTCGTTGAAATTGTGAAAGGAGGATGGCAACAAGTGTGGCTTGATAACACTGGGAGGATGATAGCAATTGAAGCAAGGCTCCTCCCACCACGTGCTCGTTCATTTTCATTCACAAAATAGGGGCTTCGCATTGCTTACCGAGTCGGTCATCATCCATCCAGCTTCTCGAGCCGCTTCCTTCCTTCCTAAATGTACGCGCCGGGAAGAGGCTGTGTTTTGCGCATGAATTCTTAAGGCGGGTGCCAATATCTTGAGGACATTTTGGAGGTGGATTGGGATTTAATTCCACGTTGAATTCCATGAGGCAGACCTGATCTCCTCCCTGGCTAGAAATGGAACGGGCGGCTTCGCTGATATGAAGAAGGCCAAAACACACTTCTTCTTACCATTCAAAACTTTACAGACTTTGACTGCTATATGGTAGGTTGATGATTTTCAGCCCGACTTTGTAGCTTATTCAGAGTTGATTTCAAGCTTGAATTTCAGTAACGAGCCGGCTTTCGGTGTCGCCGCAACATCGTGTAGCTTTTCCTCCCTTCGCAATTGTGTTTACCCGCGAAAGCCACAATGGCATGGGGTGTGGCTGCTGGCAAAGTCTTGTTCCGCCCCCGCCACAGACCCCGGACCCCGCATTTTGCAATCGCGAAATATATTAGCCTTGTAATTGCGTTAACTGGGTTAAGTATTTACTGTATCGATGAAGAGAATGCAGCCACCGCAAGATAAGACAGTGTCTAGATTCTTGATTGATGTGCCATGGGTTGAGGGTAGGTGTGTCTCACTTCTATTTCTTTAAATACTACTTGTATGCGCCCCTTCTCCCTTCTTCCTCTCCCTCTTGTTTCTCGCCATCTGCCTCTCTGTCTTCAAGACCTCTTCACAAGCAATTGCAACATGATCTAATCCCATCTCATCTCATCTCATCTCATCTCACAACCTCACATCTCTCCTCAAAATCACAATGACGAAAACCAACCTCTACCTCTCCGCTCTAATCGCCTGCCTAACGGCCTCCCTCTTTGGCTACAGCGTAGGCTTCATAGGTGGCCTCCTAGTCCTCCCCTCCTTCCTCACCCATTTCCACCTCGCCGATCTCCCAGCTCCTCTCCTAGCGGTTGCTCAAGCGAGAATAGTGACAGCGTGGTTGGTCGGTGCCCTGGTGGGTGTTCCGGTGGGTATGCCTGTTAGTGAGAGGTGGGGGAGGAGGGGGTGTTTGGGGTTTGCGGCGGGGCTTTATGTTTTGGGTGTTGGGTTGCAGCTTGTAGGTGGGCCATTGGTGGTTTTCGAGATGGGGAGGTTTTTGAATGGTTTAGGGGTGGGTTGTGGGACTTTGGTTAGTCCTATGTAGTAAGTCTTCACACCCTCTTCTCCTTCTTCCCTTTCTTCTCCGTGTCAAGATGATATCTGAAGATCTGAAGATATCATGCTAGTAGATATTAAGATGGATACGATACTAATACCCAACAAACAGTATATCAGAAATCTCCCCACCAGAAGAAAGAGGTATGCTCATGTCCGGCTACCAAACCATCCTCCAACTCAGCGCCCTAGCCGGTTTCTGGGGCGCCTATGCCTCAAATTCCCTCTTCCCCGACACCTCATCGCTTCAATACAAACTTCCCATCGCAGTACAACTCGTTCCCGGCGCGCTCCTTCTCTTCTTCACATTATTCATACCCGAGGCTCCTAGATTTCTTGCGGAGAAAGGAAGATATGGTGATGCCGGGAAGGCGCTGGCTTGGTTGAGAGGTGTAAACCCAGGAGATGAGGATTGGAGGGTTAGCGAGGAGTTGGACGAGGTGATTGAGGCGGCTAGGGCTAGTGGGGTGTTGAACGGGAGGAAGGAGAGTTTTTTGAGGGAGGTGTGTAAGAAGGGGGTTAGGGAACGGTTGGGTGTAGGTGTGGGGTTGATGATTGCGCAGAATATGGTGGGGTTGAATGCTTTGAATTATTGTGAATTTCCCCGTCCTCGTTACTCCCATTCAATGGACTGTTTACTGATATGGGAGAATAGACGCACCAGTGATATTCATGTCCGCAGGATTCACAACCGTGTCATCGAGTCTCTTCCTTACCGGAGTTTTCGGTGTCGTCAAATTACTGTCAGCAATAGCATTCATGTTCGGGTTCGTAAAGATCAAGGGAAATCGATTTTGGCTTCTGCTTGGATCTGCACTCTGTGGTGTTTCAATGTTTATTCTAGGTTCGTAGTCCTCACTCCCTTTCCGATGGCAGGACCTTACTAACAAAACGTTGCAGCATATTTCGTCCGCGCTCTTCCACCACAAGATCAGTTAGCAGATGCAAAACTTACGATTGGTGGTGTTATCTCCGTTCTCACAGTTTATATCTTTGCGTTCTCCTTCTCTGTTTCTCTGGGTCCTATTTCGTGGAATGTTTGTAGCGAGGTAAGTGTTCAGAAGTACTTCGAGTTGTAAGAGGACATGTGGAAGCTAATGTAAAGTGATAGATATTCCCCCTACACATCAACGCTAAATGTTGCGCCGTAACAACCTGCACACAATGGCTCTTCCAGATTGTAATCGCATACATCACTCCTAGACTCCTTGCGTCTGTAGGATGGGTAACATAGTTCGTCACCCCTCTTTTCCAACCCTCTCATTTTCCCTTTCCAGCACGTCCTCATTTTCTTTCCCTCGAATCAACTAATAGACCCCAACAGCATAATCTACGCACTCTTCTGCATCATAACCTACATCTGGGTCCTCTTCTGCGTACCCGAAACACGAAATGTGCCTTTAGGCAAGGAAATGGATCGAGTTTTCGCTGTCGCTGTGGCGGAAGATGATATAGATCCGGAGGAAGATTTGGAGACTACTGTTTTGTTGAAGGCGAAGAGGGGTGAGTTGAGGAGAGGAAGTTTTGGGGCTTATACTTGAGCTTTAGCATTCAATGGCGAAGAACATCCTTTCGAGTTTGGGGACTTGGGCGGTAAAGAGTTGGGTCGAGGGAGTTTCTGGTGTTTATAAATTCATCGTCAGCGGCGGCAGAGGTGGTCTTTACCGTCTTCTCTTCCCTTGCCTTTGGCTTTGCTATTTCCTTCTATACGGGGACGTCTTCTTGGGCCCTTGCTTTCGCTAGGCGACAGTGGTAAGGGTGGTAACGGAAGTAACAGGGGTAACGGAGGCAACGCAGGAGTAGGTGGCAGTATATTGTTTATAGACGGCGCCCCTGCAGCTTCACGCCCTAGTCACCAAAATAGCCCAATTTGCTGACTTTATCGCCATCGGTATACCACTAATTCATTGCTGGTTCTTTTGATGCACCCCGTTTATGTGGTGATTTGACTCTGGTGTCTCCACTGGCACTTCAAAGGCTCTGGGGGCAAGTGATCCGTATCCTACGTCTGAAGTTTTGAATTGCGTTACCCAAAGGTCGGATGTTTGGAGGTTCTGTGCGTTGCTGGATACAGAGAGGCGACTAAGTTCAGGAAGTTGTGGAGAAGGTGGGTAGTGTGTAGCTGGTACAATTGGTCCACGATATCTATTAGATGGTTGATCAAAAGCTTGACTTGTGTCGATAGGGCTAGGTGAACGAAACACAGGCGAAGGAGCCGAGGTCTCGGTGCGGAAGTGGCGGAAGATCTGGGAACGAGGAAAGTAGTGGAAGATTTGTATATGATGAGAGTGGTGGTAACCTTGGTAATGGTGTCAATTCTGTTGTCGAGAAAGGAGTATTTCTAGACTGATATTGGTCTATGGGCGGAAGCGGTGGTAGATTTTGGTACGCAGGGATCCTCGAGCTGGACTCTTGTCTACCTGAAGTCGAATCTGCGTTATCGTGGGAAGGACGATGATGACTCCGATTATGCGCTGAAGAAGAGTAATTGTTTGATCTGGAGCCTTGTCTCCTCGAGCCTGAGTAGCCGTTGGAGCGATCCTTCGTAGTGAGGCATCGTGATTGTTCGGGTAGGAGATAGTTTCGCAACTTGTGGAGATCACAAAGGTCGGGAAGAATCAAATATTTGTCTGCTTTTCTTGAAGGCTTCGAGGTCTACCGATTTTAATCCCCAAAGACGGCCTTGCTCCCATTCTGTTAGAATAAGAACGCATAACTGCTCAAACGGAGCCAGTCAAAGGACTTTAGGTAACCTGAAGATATTGACATATGTAAACCAATTGTTATATATCACCACATTAGTCGGGCGACTGAGCTTGGGAAGCTGAGGTAAAGCTTTTGGGGGTACAGAGCCGAGGATGCGGCATGCCTTGTGGGGTCAGGGCTGCATGAGCAAAGCCCAATGGTCTTGGAGCCTACTCGTCTCCAAGCTTTTGATTGGTCATGAAGCACTTGAGGCTGCAAGCAGTGCTGAATGCAGAAGACTGCGGGAGTTCGGGTGAGGGAAGTGGTCGGGTAGCACTGTGGAAATCCACCCGCATTCAACCTCAGCTAGCCGATCACTCGAGGGTGGAAATACCAGCCTTCTGATCTTCGCTATCTGATTTAGACAACAGTTTGCATTAATATCCAAAACCCAAATGCCTTCAACAATTCATCTCCTTCCTACTCCGCATCCAACGGACAAATAGGCGGATTATCATCAACCTGAATCCCACCCCTCTTCTTCTCATTACTATCATGAAACGGCAATTTCCACCCACCTTCACTCTCCGGCGCCGCCAACCACAATCTCATCAAATGCCTCCTCTTTCTCTCCTTTCCATTTTCATCCAAGCTTCCGGGTGGATAGTCCTTATACGCCGTTCTCGCGTGCAGCACATGCTCATTGCATAGCAATTGAATATCTCCCCGCTCGAGAATCATATGCAACGCTAACTTCGCCGCCGTCTCTTCCAGAACTTTCAATGCGTATTTCTGCTTCTCTGAGAGAGGTGGAATGAGTGCGTTTGGTCCGGTGTTGAACCTCGATAACGAGGTAACGTTGTTTGGATCGATCTTGTTCCACACCCTTGGGCTTCCATCCGGATCGTTTTCCAGGTACAAAATTGAGCTCTTGTACCACTGCTCCTGTCCCTTTGACACCTCTCCCTTCCGGTCAAAATACCAATTCGGCTCCACAAGCGTGCGAATAACATCAGGGTCATGTTCTTGAAGATAGTTGAAGATGTTATGCGTGCTCGCGATGTCACTCTCCCCTCCCTCAAGACTTCTCTCAATACAAAGCAAACCGACGAGATCAGCACCATCGGTATGGAAAAACTGCCTCGCGTTGGTGCGGTAGATGCGTACTCGTTCAGTCTTGGTAGGATCCTCGCCGAGATCTTTGACGTGGCCTAGGACGTGACCGCGAGAGTTCTGACTGACGAAGTACCCGAGGTAAGTTCCAATGCCCATGTGTGATGTTGCTGATTTCTGGAGACCCCATGCTTGGATGGCTGCTCAGCAAATTAGCACTGTAAAAACCAAATATTTGGGCGGAGCTTAGGAGCCGTCTTAGCAGCCTGCACGCAAACAGATCGTATTCGTTTGCTCTAGGCTCAGCTCTTAAGACAGCTCCTAGCTCCGGAGCTTCTATGTAGGAGAATAGTAATTTAGTATGGAAAAAGACTTACGAAGGCCTTTAAATAAGATGAAACCTTTTCCATTGAGGAGCTCTGCGCGGACGCTGAAGAGGAAGGGGGCGAGTGTTGGGAGAGGAAAATGGTCCTGCTTATTGTCAATCTCTGCGTCCATGTCACAGATTGGCAAAACTCACCCTTGAAATGCCGGTCAACGGAGTACCAGAAGCAATAAAAGCATCAGCCGCACTTCCTAACTCCTCGATCTCTTGCTCGCTAAACACATGAGTCCATCGCTCAGGATTATCTCGGTAATCTTCTGCTTTCCAGACTGTTGGGCCAATGATCTGTTTCGGGAAGTCTTCGTAGGGACGAAGAAGTGAGTAGATGGGATTGTGTTGACCGGAGGTTTTGAGGCCGTCAGGGAAGGCTTTTGTGTTAATTGATGGGGAAGGAGTTGAGGTCACGGGATCTTCTGTGAGTGAGGGTGCCATTTTGGTGGTTGTGTGGTGTCGAATTGTTCGGAGGAAGTCTGCACCAGCTATATAATCTCCTTGAAGATTGAATTTGTTGCGAATGGTTTCAGCAGAAATACACGCAACTTCTCGATGATGATATATCACACATCGATGGCGTGCTCAAAGGCAGTAGTGCAACTGCGAGCTCTTCTTCTGCATTCCCGACGATCCGCCCGAGGAGCCGCGAAGGGATTCCCAGGTTGTGTGGCTCTCGAAGCGACGAGCCGGAGCTAGGAGTAATCTATCCCACTTTTGCGAAGAAATTTGGAAATTTGGCATGCACGACTCGAAGTAGAATCACATCATGCCTCAGATGATTTGTTAAAATTTCATTTGAACGGTAGACGGTGAAATAATCACCAACGAGTATCATCTGCACAGGACTAGAAGACTGCTTGCTCGCTTAGCAACTCAGGGGTAACCACGGAGCGGACGAGGAAGTTTCTGAGAAACAATGTGGCCGAAGTTCCGGATCCTTCTCCGACTGTAATTTCTAGAAGATCAGTGACATCATAAGTTTCTCCCGTGGTTCCCGCAAGCAATGCGTCGCAGATCTGTCATTAATGTTGGTAGAGATGTACCACTGCGGGGTAATTTTGCCCCACTTTTGGCCTCGCACAAGTTGAAAGATATAAGTAGCCTCCCTCCTTTTGTTCCCGACCGACCGTCATTCAGGGCGATGCCCCGAATAGCAGGTTCGGAGCGTAAACCCGATGCAAGCGACACCGCGAGCGACGAAGGCTCGAAGGTCTCATGCCGGTGAGTTCAACACCTCATTTCGTTCTAAAGAGGACGCACTGGCACTAATCAGAACAGGCTGCAGCACCTGCCGTGCTCGCAAAGTCAGACAAACTAACGGACGCATGTTAATCCAGGTTTTACTGACTTTTACAGGTGAAGTGTGGTGAGCGACCAGGCATTTGTGCTAATTGTGAGAGACTCGAGCTGCATTGTGCTGGACCTAATGATCACTCGGAACGGGCAAAACAGGCCTCTTTGCAGGATTCGAATGACGGTACTACTGTAAGAGATGGGAGCGAGAGCAGATCCAAGAGAAAGCGTACCTATCGGTCATGTACTGAATGCCGCTCCTCCAAGAACAGATGCTCAGGTGACAAGCCGTCATGCTCCAGGTGTCATCAGAAAAGGCTGCAATGCGTCTGGGGGGAAGATTCAGTTCCAGCTTGGACACGAAAACTTGCTTCTGCCACCCCATGAGTAGGTGGACAGCTTGATGTTGATGCGGAGCCAGATGAACACGGCGAAGAGCGACTAAATGATGATACAAATGGGAGAATTGACATAGAGAATGGTGAAAAAAATCTCCGCACGAGAGGCAGCCTTCCACCTTGGTAAAGTCCTAAAAGTCGATGGGCATGGAGAAAAGCTGACGGTAAAGAGGTTGACATCGGCGCGGCTGCCGGAGACTCCAAGGCTTCGCCTACTGGTGGAACAGTACTTCACGCATCTACATCCTCTTCGATGTTTTGCTTTCATCCATAAACCGTCGTTCATGCAACGTATCGATGACGAGGTGGCTGCAGACCACAATGAAAATGCACTCATCTGCATCATCTGTGCCCTTGGTGCCCAGTGAGTCTAGCCTAGTCTTAGAGCAGGAAGAAGTTCTGAACAGGTCTTGGCAGGCTCTATGCAGTTGAATACAGCAACAAGAATGAAGGTTTTTCGCATAAGGAAATTCTCTTAGCAGGCGACCAGTGGGCGAAAGCCGCCCGGAAAATAACTCTTGTGAACTTGGGGGACATCTCCGTCGAGAATTTAATGGTGAGAACGAATTGTTTTGGAATTTCTGCCTCTTCAGATCCAGGAATATCATACGGGCACTGACTGTATCTCAGGCTGCAGTTCTTCTCCATGACCATGAGCTTCGCATGGGAAATTATGCAAATGCATTTATGCTTAGTGGACTCACAGCACGAATGGCTCAAGCACTACAGATCAATCTCGAGTACTCGACAGATGTACTCTGTAGAGATACTAGAGTTGCCCCTTCACCCGGCGACAGAGAGTCTCGGCGGCGTCTGGCATGGAGCTGCTACATCCTTGATACTCTTGTCGGAAGTGGGGTTGATCAACTGACACTGTTTGATGAGAGAGACATCAAGATTCAATTGCCCTGCGATGAGAGAAGTTTTCTGCTCCAGCTCCCATGCATAACTCAGACATTAGAAGAAGGTGAGGTGTTGAGATTCCTCCCACCGGAATCAGTCCCCCCTAACACAGCCGAAAATCTGGGTATGATGGCGCATTTCATTCGACACATGAAAATCAGAAGGAAAATGCTCAGGTGAGGTTCCACGCCCGAAAACAACTGTATATTCCAAATTCTTACGAACACACAAGATATATCAAACACCTCAGCACTGCTAAAAACCCATGGCTTCCAGATTCTGAGTTTGTGATGCTGGACACTGAATGCCGCAGTTGGCACGAAACCCTGCCAGACACCCTCAAGTTTACGCCTGCTTCGATTTATATTCGTAAGGAAACAAATCAAGTTGGCGCTTTGTGTCTCCTTCACCTTGCCTATCAAAACACCATGTGCGATCTGTACCGAATTGCTGCACCGGCACTCTACAAATTGCGGGGAGCATTCGAGTTTCCGCCAGAACAACATGGTTTCCTCAGCCGATTGCAAAGCGTTCTCTATGAACATGGGAAGAGCGTTTCTCTAATCACCGCTGAAGCCATGCGACACGGACCAAATACGCTTGCTGATTCGTGGATACCATCAATCATATACGACGCCTCTCGCATCATGCTTTACCATATCACACAGCTGATCGACCCCGCAAGAGATAGCAACAAAACAACAATCCTAGAAACCGTTCCACTTCTGAAGAGCAACATAGAAGCACTGAAAATGATGCGCTCGCTGTGTGCTATCGCGAATCCCTTGGTAAGTACTTCGATCGCAGGAAGTGAAGTCGCTGACTGG
Source organism: Acephala macrosclerotiorum (assembly GCA_014904845.1). Taxonomy (NCBI): domain Eukaryota; kingdom Fungi; phylum Ascomycota; class Leotiomycetes; order Helotiales; family Mollisiaceae; genus Acephala; species Acephala macrosclerotiorum. The sequence continues at coordinate 17,644 of MU119613.1, read as the reverse complement.
TAGGACAGTACTCAGCTGCAGAAGTAATGCTTGAAAAAGCCGGGCTGGGATCAGATTTTGTCCCAAGCTCCATTGTGCCTTATGAGCCATATCCACCTGATCATGATGACTCTGAGAGGTATATTTTGAGCTTCAGCTACAATGGCTCAGCACTAACCGAGACAGCAGGTCAAGCGTTCCTGGGACTCCAGCTCAGAGTGCTCCAGATTACGTCCTCAATCCACTCTCGATATATCGCATGGCGCGCAAAGCAATCCCAGAAAAACACGAGCCAGAAAAGATTGCATCTCCAGCACAACAGAACCAGAACCATAACAATCCCTCAACACAGCTCCTTATCGGCAGGACGCGCGAGGAACCTTGGCTCCACAACGCATATGACCCAAGTGCTGCCGAACAAGCTGCGTTCGATGAGCTGCAAATGTTTTTGACGTCCGATCCAGGTTGGCAATGGCAGCCCGCAGAGACGGCGATCTCTTCTATGAATGATGGTGCATTACCACCTTGGATGCCAATGTATCGGTGAAGAATTCGAGGGATTTGGATCTTTGAGCTTCTCTACGAGGGACTGACAGGGTACGATTGTAAGTTATCGTAGTAGAGTGGCTTCTGAAGCATTGGAGATAGGTTCAATTGAATTATCGTATGGTCATATGGATGTTGCTAGCCTTCGCGAGCTCGCATTGTAGGTTGGAGAGTTCGAGATGAATTGTTAGATTGGCTGGGGGCGGTGAGTGTGTCGAGGAGAAGAATGAATTTGGATTCCAAGAGGAAGTGGGCGGTGCTGTGTAGCCTTAGGAAGGCGCGGTGGGTGGTGATGAGGTTGAGGTTGGAAGGTGGAAGATGCGACGAAAAGCTAGCGTAACACGTGATCCAAACAACCTCGAAATCCGAATAATCTTGGGTTCGAATTCAAGTTTGTTTCAACATCAAATTGGCGTTACAAACATATCTTCCATGCAAATGTGATTCTGTCTACGAAGTGTTGACAATTTGAGAATAGTGTCACGTGTGGTCAAGTCGAGCACGCAATCGCCCTGGTCAACGCTAAGGCCTTTAGAGCGATCATAATATTCTCTTCCCCTCCAAAACTCTTCTGATCTTGTCACCAATCTTTCTGAATAACCTCATGTTACTCGTCTCGAAGTATTGCAATGTGCTCTCAGCTTTCGTCGTGTTCACTCGGCTCAACATCGAGAGTCTGGATTTCGCTTGCTCTGGACATCATCTTAGCACTTCTTCTCGCTCGAATTAGGGCATCTCACTTAGTTTTAAACGAATCATTGCATTTTTGAAAGTACTAGGAAAAACGAACAGTGTGGCCTCCAAAGCGTCATTATAGGCCGAATGCAAGCAAGCGCTGCTCTCAAGTCTTAGAATCAATCTCTACCCTATGCCAAGCCGTTGCCAAATTTCCTCGCGGGTTATAAATGGCTTCATAACTTTCAGGCTGTGTGTTATAGGCCTCATCTGTCGCTTTCACCAAGACAGTTGTTTTCCCCGAGTCTCGTTTCAATCCAGAATACCTCCACCGTTTCCAGCACCATGCTTTCGCGCCATTCATCTGATCATCCACCAAGTCGGCTTGGTCCCAGGTCTTGCCGCCGTCCACACTGATGTCAACACGTACGATTTCTCGACCTCCCCCAGAATATGCGTATCCTTCGACGGCAATGGGCTTACCATCTTTCAAGTCTTTCGGCAGTGATGAAGCATTCGAGATCCCGGTAATCGCGGAGGTTATGGGCATCTCCTGGATCGACTTAGCTTTGCTCCAGTCAGGAGTTGATACGTTCGGCCCAAAGCATTTATAGTCTCGTCGCTGCCATTGAGAGAGCGATTCTTCGTCGGAGATGACGATCTTGCGAAGCCACTTGACGGATCTGGCTGCGACGTTTCCGGGGACAATGACTCTAAGCGGGTAGCCGTGGTCGCGTGGCAGGTCCTCTCCATTCATTCGGAACGCCAACAGAACGTCGCCATGTGGATCGACTGCTTTCGACATCGGGATTGATGCTCCGTACGCCTCGAGACCTGTGAACTGAGCATGCTTCGCATCTTCCGGGAGAGAATCTGGCTTAAGCCCGGCATCAGCAAGGACATCTTTCAGCTTGACGCCTTCCCATTCAGCAGTCGAGATCGCGCCAGCTGTCCATTGCAATCCATTCGTTGCTTTGGGTTGATTATCCGTCATGTCCTTCCTCCTGTTCCCTGCGCATTGCAACGTCGCCGTCACTTTATGCGTCGGAAACCGCTCCTTCAATTCCTTCAACGTGTACGATTTCTCCTCTCCGTCAGGAAGTTCGACCGTCAACTCATGCTTCCCCTCCTCGACGACTGGAACCCACATATGGTTCCTGACATAGAATTTCTCATTCGGCGTCAAAAACTCCGCCAACGCTTTCCTAGGAGTCTCGGCATTACACGGCTTCGCTGTCAGTGTCCTCAACTCAGGACATCTTTTTGGATCCGTAACGAACGGATCATCAATCGCTTCATTCGGAAGTTTCCCATCAACCAGATCCTGTTCGTCAATTTCTCCAATCTTGTACTGCTCAAGGATGTCATAGACATCTTGCTTCTTGTGGATGGAGAAGATATCCCAATACACGTCGATAGAACCGCCAGCAGCTCGCAAAATCACTTCACCGCCTGGGTGCACACCAATCCAGTCCGTGATATCGTACACGGAATTCCCTCTTGTGACCCAAGGCCTCGACGACGATTCATCATGCGACTTAACCTCCAACAATCTGATTTTCCTCATCCCTCCATCCTCGACCACTTCGTTCTTTTCTACGAAAACATCCTGCTCTTTCGTCTTGTCGAGCCGAGCTCCAAGGAAAATCGAAAAGAATCCACCGCCAGCAAATCCAGTGACGATGGCCGTACGACGTGGTGGATACTTCGATTGAGAATTGGGTTTGCGTGGGGGCTTCGATGCGATCTTCGACCCTCCATTACTGCTAGGTTGTGCGCTCCGAAAGAATGTCCTGCGTAAGGCTGGAGCCTTCGTTGCTGCGATCCATTCTGTTGGCCTGGCGACCTTCACGATACCCTTCGAGGCAAACATGCTGGCGTCCAAGTGTCCAGAGTTGTTGTCGTGGCCAAAACACTGAGCTGGTGCTCAGAATCCAAGATGCGGTGAAAGGGTGGGGTAAGCAACACCAGTCCACAAGCGCAGGACCAGCGAGCAACCTCTTCCAGGGAGAGAACGACGTTGGCAAAGTTAAGGTTCACGAAGAAGGACGTTAACTCCGTCCGACGTGGATCAGAGGGCAAGCGCACTCGTTGCGTGGCCTGGAACTTGTCCAAAGAGGCTCCCAACAATGTCTCACCGGCGCCAAGTCAGGTTAGCGACGACCCGAGCCGAAGGTTCGCCCAGACCAAAGAGGAGGTGCAAGTGCGACCCAAACACGAATTGGAAAAGAAACAGAGAATGCTCTGGAAGAGTTTGTGCACTTCGAATGGTTGGAATGCCGGGAAGTTCACTTTCAAGGTCGTGATGTTAGAGCACGAAAACTCGGTCTTCGGCGCTTGATTCGCGACGCGGCTATGATCGGCGAACACGGAAAGCCGGTTCTGGCTGTACCATCGCCGACTTCATTTGATCATTTTGACGTTAATTCAGTTCAACCCCTCACCAAGGGATGCTTTGTGGGATATGGATGTTTGAAGTCGCATTCATGATGGTTATACTACATTTTAGCAGATTGGCTACGTTCCTTGTCTAGCCACTCCGGAATGCATTGGATCTCAAGGTAGGTGGTATTTTTTTTTATCTTAAGATTTAGCCATCATTGATGATGGTACTGTACTGCAAAGTCATATTTTTCACCTCGCAATAACAAATTCGAAGATATCCCAGTACGATCCATCCAACTTTTTCGCTTCTTTTTCTTTCTCTCTTCAGAAGATTAGAATCGGGATCGAATTGCGCGTCCAACAAAACCAAAACGGCTCGGAATACCTTGAACCTCAGCTTATCTCGTACATAGCAAGTACATTATTGGGGAACTATTTGCTCAATTAGGAGAAGTTCTACACGTGACTGGTACACTTCGATTCCTCCGTCCTGGCTCTCGATGCTCTCATTTTATTTGAATCATCCCACAATCCCACCAACCTCCTTTCCGCAAAGCCCGGCATCCATTTCTCTTTTTTTCTTCTAACTGTTTTATTCGGGGAGAATTTGGATCATGGGCTGCTCTCGTGCTTGAAGCTTCGGGTGGGATAGCAGGATGAACATTAATATGGACCGTTTTGAATATTGCTACGTTACTTCAACTTCTTCTGAGCCATCGAAACTCCATCACATCAAGCTTCAAAGGTCGATGTGCCTGAAATGACCTTCTTTATTGGCCACTATGAATCGAAACTTTCGCTCACTATATCAGAATATACGAGTATAGGACATTTGTTAAACAATTTATCACTATAAATACCATTATTGACCAAAGTCATCATGCCTACCTACTGTTCATCCACTACCCTAGTGTTGACCAGAGACTTTCTATTCTTCTTTGGATTACCTCTTACCTTAGAAACTCTCTTAATCCCAGCAGACTATTGCTCAGACACAAGACCACTTTCTTCACGAAGTTTGCATCGCACCGCGATATACTCATCATGTTCCGAAATCTGCCCGTGGTGAGAGCGCATGGCCTTGCATATGGTCCAACTGCAACATCGTTTGTTGGCAGTCTTGTGATTGCAAGCTTACCTCTAGTAGACTCGTGACCATAGCATAACGACTAACCTTTAACATGAAGAAGGAATCCATAATCCTGAGAGATATGAGATCAAGAACGCGGGTACGCCTTCTGCGACCCTGGATGGTTCGTGGGTGAGCTCTACGAAGTAACTGATGTAGCTGGTATTAATGATCTATTTGTCTTCTCGAATATTGGAAAAGAACCCGATTTTTCGAAAATGGTAGCATCCGGGATGGTAGGAGTATGGTTGTGTGTGTTATAAAATACGAGTTGATTATTTCGCGTTTTTCAAGTACAACGCTTTTTGCGTTTTCGGCTCGTAGTTGTGTGGACTTCCTTCGCAGCTTCGTCGAGAGATAATTTAGACTGCTAGGTGTGTGCATCGAGAGCCACCGATACGAGGTATTTGCTCCAACCTTTTTGGAAGCGTCATTCGCACCAGCTTGGAGCCGACGGAGCTTTTTGGAAAACCCGGCTCGTCCACCAATAAAGTCTGATCAGATTATGGTTGCTGCATACACGATTCGAGATAGCTGCCGCCATAGGATGATAGTACCGGCTCCGTAGGGTAACCGCGGTTTCGAAGAGAATGGCACGGGCTTCATAGGGCCAGGCCTTTTGGAGGAACCGGCGAGTCGGTTGCCATCTTTCCAAACTCGCTGAAAAAAAGGTCTGGGCTGTCTGGGTGCGTATCGAGAGGGCCGCCGCCAACGGTTGGTTTTGTCGGGTTCGTAGAGAGGGTTGATTGCGAGGACTTCACTGTGAGAAGGCCTCTTGGAGATCTGCCACCCCTTCAAGACTGTCCCATCACTTTGTAGAGGAATCGACGGAGAATTCGCCGCTGTGCGAGGCTACCGACTCGTTCCTGGCTCTGATTGATTCTCGTGGTGGGGGGACGGCATGACTTTCTTCGCGGTATGCCCGTCAAGAACGGTTTCTGGCCTCCTCTTCAACATCCCAATCCAAAACATCAGCACCCACACATATACTCCTAACGTGTATCTACCCACAACTCGGGTCTACCAGCGGCCCTAGTCACAATTAGTATCTGTCTTAACGGAGTTTCGAGCGTGTTTTCGACATAGCTCCCCGCATAGTATTGAACCCGGTCAGCTTGAACTACTCACAATGACAACGGGATGCTTGATTACTGACTTGTCGCATACGGCTTGCCTTTCCTGTGTTGTTTGTTTCATAGTTGCACCATCCGCAGATGGTCTCGCATGCTTTGATATCCAGGGAATGCTTTCCTTCGACCGGCCATGGCGAGTGGTTATGGTCAGGATCGCGACGTGGCATCCTCGCCGACTCGGCGAGCCTAGCTGCTGAGGGATTGTATCTGCAGAGTGATCTATGGTGGTTGAAAGGGTTTGTTGACTTCGCAGATGGGTTGATAAGGGAGATGAGCGCTTATGGCGATGGAGTGGGGTTGTCGTCAAATCCTTAGCGCGCTGCAGGGATCTGGTCGCGATTTTGAACAACGCTTCAAATATTTTCCTCTCCCACAATGAGAACTCGCTCGAACATACCCAAGATGCTGCTCCAAGCCGTCTCCTCGTAGTGCCTGCTGTTCTAAACACTTTTTCATAACAATGGCACGATAATACCCCAAGATGCATTCCGATCAAAGAGTACAGGCTGACAGATGTCAACGAGTGGTACAAGTGGCACCCATGAACTGCCACTCTGCCTTCTCAGCTTCAGCATTCAGTGGGAGCAGAATATGTTCCTTGCCTTGATTGATCTCTGTTGTTGGCTATCTTTGGTGCTCTTTCCACCGCGCAGTCTGCTCCAGACTCGCCCTATATCTTCAAGTGCTGTCGTTATGGTTGTATGATATTCTATAAGTCTTTTTCTGCCTATCGAGGTTTTATTGAGTGGTGCTCAGCATAAACAGAGTTGCACATGCCCCTCCTGCGTTCTTGGCTTTGACATGTATGACACAAGACACTCCATCGATTCAAGAAGCTATCATCAACTCGCTATTTCACCCCAGAAAGGGGCGGCAATTGAGAATGTGTACTATTTTACAGATGGTGTCCTAGCTGTTTTCAACGCATGCGTTGAATCTAGTTTCATTTGTGGTCGAAAAAGACGCTGCGAAGGAATCTTGTTCCAGGAGGTGTCCAGAGCTATGGCTGGGAAAGCTCGACCGGCACCAATCTAGTCACCGACGGCTCGGTTATACCCATTTTAGCTTCTGTCTTGCCTTCCGCTTCTCTATGCCTTTGCTTTGGGCTTGCCTTGAACCTGGTGGGCTTCTCTGACTTCAAGACATATCTGGAGCTCCACTACTCGAATCCCTCTCACGTGGGCTTCATTCATTGCGTGCTTTATCTGACCTCTATCCATCAATCATATCTTCTCCAGCTCTTCATGGTGAAGAAGATTGATAGTCACAACATTCAATTCCCCACGAAAGATAAATCGCTCTCTCTCGTTGTCTTGTTAATTGCATGATCAATGGGGGGGGGGTCCCTCGCTCGAATTATCTCCATGTATAATGCAACAAACCACCGCAGAAGCCTCGTTACCTCGTGTTGATCATCTACTGGAAATCTACAGGCTGTTGTCTCGCTATATTTCCTAGTGCGACGAACAAAGAGGTCACAAGCTCTTACTACCAGGTGACGCCATTCTTTCATACCCTCTGTCGCTTCAGACGCTTCTCGGGCGGCCAATCCGAGAGGAAGGTCAAGAAGCATTCATCACGCAAGATGAGCCTTTCGAAGTCACAAAATAAGATTTCGATAGTCTAAAGCCCAGATGCGGGGTGTAGATTCGCATGAGCTGAAGAAAAGGCGTGTTGACTTTTTATTTCCCCTTCTCACCTACCTACACATACCTCCCACTCCCAGCTTCAACAAGTCAGACTCAGCATAAAATCACTCCCAGAAACCAACGGTCCAAACCCAAACACTACTCAAACAACCGCCATCGTCCAAATCCTCGAATCCAAACACTCCGACTTCCTCTCCAACATTGACGACAACATTAAACTAACAATCTTCGGCCAAAACCACGAGTACTCTGGCGAGATTAGCGGCAAAGAAGACCTCATCGCCAAACACGCCACTTCCATTTTGGGCCTGCTTGATACGGAGGCGAGTCCTGTTGTTTTTGAAGTTGTGAGGGTTGTTGGTGGGGGTGATTCGCCTTGGGCTGCTATTGAATGTAAGAGTACTAGTGCAAACAAAACTGGTATGTACTTCCAAGGGGTATGTTGAGGTTGTTTGGTTGATGCTGATGAATGTATGGCTTTTAGGGAAACCATGGGTCCATGAACATGCCCTGTTTCGTCCACTTCAAAGGTGATGGAAAGATTGATGAAATGAGAGGGCACTATGACTCTGTTCACTAAATGCACATGCTGCAGATGCTAAGGCGGCTTGATTGCAATATTCTTTGTAAGGGGTATGTGGATTGGATACGGCGCGAGGACGGAAGGGTGAAATTTGGATACTGAAACTTCTACGCCTGCTTGAAGAGACGCCACAAAATTGTTCTTGTAGATAAATATTGCATGAGCTCACACCATTCAAGTTCCAAAGTCCTGGGTGCCATTAAAAGATGATGATCTGTGAATTCTTAGTCAAGGTTCCGGGCCATCACATTTCAGAACCAACAGATGCAACTACATCTCTCATTCATACAACCCCACACCCCAAACCCTACTCCTCTCATTCGCCGCACTATCTTTCTGTACCTTAATCGTCGTACTGTTTATAAACAGAATGTTCGCATCGCCTCCATATTCAGGGACCTCAGGCAACTCTTCATCCCCCATATAACTTTCCACATTGGGATTCCCGTTTAACATAAACTACACCGTCGCACTCTGAATAATTTTAACTAGCGTACTATTAATCACCTCTCCAAATCTTCCAACTGAGTCACCATTCCAGAAAACGTAGTCAAGATCTTGAGCATGTAGGCCTGGGAATTCACCGAATGTGTAGCCATATGTTTTATTCCCGAACCCGGCATTGAGGGCTAAAGCATTGCTTTCTACGATCCCCTCCCTCATCGCGAGCACCAACCGCTCTGTTTGTGTAGTACATGGTTGATTTTCATCGAAGACAGGAGGTAGATTACCGTAGCGAGGTGACTGATAGAAGCGTTTGAAGCACCAGCAGCGAGACCAGCGAGGTTGGCGATAAATGCGGATTGGGATTGCACGGTGGGATCAGTGAAGATGATTCCTTCGTTTGAGTTGCGGGTTACCATTATTGAGATGTTTTTGTGGAATTTTCCTTGCGAGAGGAGGAGGGTGGGGGCGGAGGGGAGGTAATTGTTGTCTATGTTCGTGCAGAAGCCAAATGAGGCATATAGTGCGACAGCTATGATTGCATTGTTGATGTTTTCTAAAGCCGTCGAATCCATTGTGCGGATCTGATCGTGGGAGGTAGCATTTGCTACTTGAAGAACCTGTCCATAGAGTTCCTGATAGAAAGCAGAAGTGGTAGCTGGACGCCAAGCAGGACTTTGCAATATCGCCTTTTTGAAAGGTACTGCTCCATTCTCACCACCATAGGAGGTGATGTGAAGCATGATACTGTTTGCTCCTGCAGACTCGCCCATGAGGGTGATATCATTTGGGTTCCCGCCGAAGAGGTGGATGTTCTTCTGGACCCATGAGAAAGCGAGACGTTGGTCGAGCAAGCCTGCATTTGAAGCTGTATCGTTGTCATCGATCTTCTTGGGCGGGAAGCCGAAGAAGCCTCTGTAACGTATCGTTAGTCGGTCATCAACGGAAAGCACGCGGAAGAGTAGAGAGGGCAAACATACAACCGGTAATTAATCTGCACATGATCAAACCCCTTCCTCCCACCCCTCAACCCCTCCGCCAACAGCCCCGCCGGATTCCCAGCCCTATTCTTATAACTACCTGTAAAGCCTCCTCCATGAATCATCAACAGAACTAGTGCAGCCTTTCCAGAATTCTTCTCAAACACAGACTCAGGAACCATAGCATCCAAGAACAGACAACCTTCTGTCTGGCCCGGCGCATCTGCAGATGGTCCTGAGAAAGGCACAGTGCCGTTTGAGGCAGGATGATCGATTCCTCCTGCTAGGCTGGCGTTGGACCACCGACTACGGAGCCGATGAATGGTCTTGCTATTGCTTGCCATGCTGATGCACCGCATTTAGGGTATCGGCCGATGATCTATTAGGGATAATGGGATATCATATTGGAAGCAGATACGGCCTGGAGGAGCTTCTTGGATGGTGCGATTTATGGCTGTAGGCGCGATTGCTTGACGGAAGCGGAACCGCCCAACTGGTGGCTCGGCGTATCTAATGTTTGAGAAGTTGTAGTATGCTCCTGTAGTCTGTTGGATGTTGTCGGTTGATCTTTTTGAACTAGAACAGCCCTTCGAGAGCCCGACTTCTTACATTGACCACGGCTCTGTGAAGAGCATACCCAAGATCAACGACCGGTCCTGAAGATGCGTTCGTTGTAGTATCTGCATCCACTTTAGAAACGAATAATAGCCCAAGCCCAAGCTAGTAGATAAACGAGACAAGTGGCAAGATGCAAAGTGAAGTACAAAAATGCCTGGAGTTCAACCTCTCGAACTATGAAACCTTATGAAATCGAAGCTGGCAACGACTCGAGCTTCGAATCTCGCTCTCCCTACTGTAATCAAATGTTTACATTCTCAAGGGGATAGGACTTTATTGTATAATTTCAGGATCTTCCCCCGAACACTCCGATGTCTACCTAGAGATGCATAACCCGGACCGAGATTTGAAGGAGACGAGCTCCCACCCCTCTCATAGTTAAATAACAGGTCTGCATCACTTTTCCTCATGAACCACTGGGTCTTGCACGCAATATGTAAATCGCAGGATTTAAGCATAAAGCATGGCCATCCCGCCAATCTGTGAAGCAGGCGATAGTGGACGGCGGAAGTGAACTGTCCCAGACTCCCAGAACAGTACTTGCTGCGAGCATGGAAATCGTCCACTCTTTACCAGACTTGAGTTGCTGATCTCACTGAGATCTAACCCAGATCTGGGATATTATTCAAGCTTCTCCCCCGCATCAAGCATCCCCGTCACCCCGGAACTGAAAACCAGTACCTGAGATCAAGTCTTGTCGTGACCTAGTAATCTGGTGATTTCTTTTCTTCGACGGGTGATCCTCCTATTACTGATAATTCTCCAACGCATGCCCACTCGGCCCCCAAGTCGTATAATCGCACGTAATAAACGCCCTATCCACCTCAGGCAACCCCTCACAACAATACTGTAACGTTTCCGCAATATCATGCGCCACCTCCAACGGTGTCTTCTCATCCAACAAAATATCAACCTCAACCCAAACCCCATCTCCCGCATGGTAAGCTTGAATACTCTTATATCCTTTCACCAAGGGCGAGAACCGGTAAGCGAGGAATGTGAGCTTTGCGTATACTCCGTCGTCAACTGCTAGGCCAGTGAGACGGAATACGTTCTCGAAACATTTGCATCCCCAATCCCAGATTATGAAGAGGGAGAGGTGGCCTGCGCCGGCGGGATCTAGCCACCATATATTGGCAGTGTGACCGATTGCCGGGAAGATGAGGGAGAGGGTGTTGAAAATGACATCCGTTTTGCAGTCTGCCAAAGGTCAGCATCAATTCTCACTCCCACGTCAGTAATAGAAAGAACTGTACCTTGAGCCAAAGCCTGAACCTGTGTAGTCTTAATCCTCATACAGCCCAACCCAATAATCCCCTTCAACCCAATCGTCGCTGCCAGCGCCGCGATCGCGATAGGTGGCAACTAAGTAGCTTTGTGCGGTCCCTTACTCGTCAACTTCTCAACAGATTCTTGCAGGATCTGAACGAAGGAGATAATCATGATGATTGAAAACACCAGTATACCTAATGGTTCTAACCTCCTCTTGCTAACGGGAAACTTTCTTCTGAGTTTACTGATATGCTATTCTACTATTTTGTGCGTCGTGAATACTATCGCTGTACAGAGCAAATCCAGTGCCGAATCCACGAGGGACGCAATCAAGGACAACGAACTTGACGACAACGCCGCGACGCCCTTAGCGATGAGCAAGATAATGTTGGCAAGAACATTGATGTTGATAGCCCACTTAGCATTCCGTCTCGCAACCCTCCTCTTCTCCTGTTCCTCCTCGGGAAGAAAAGGCTCAACACATCCCTGCGTATCCTGCAAGGCACCACCACCTTCCGCAATCCCATCTCCGTTATCATCTCTCGGGTCGAAGTATTCGAGGATGTCGTCTGAGAGGGCTTTGACGATAGCGTTTACTTCTAGCCAGTCGTCTAATTTATCGTTTTGACTTGCGTAGAAATTTCGAAGTTTTTGGTTTTTGATTTTCTTCAACTGCAATCATCCATCCAATGGGCATCTTGTATAGTTACAACAAGGAAAAGAGAGAGAGAAAGTTGACATACCTCATCCTCACTCTTCCTATACTCCTGCAAGTGCTCACTCCCCTCCACACTCTCCAACAACTTCCTCTTAAACACCACCCGTCTCTGATCATCAAAATCCAATTCCCCATTATCTCTAAACCGATACTTTCGGTCCTGAGGAGGTCTACCTCCATCCTCAACATCCTTGCGAAGGTAGGTTGATTTTTTCGGGTTGGTTCCCGTGGTGATTCCTCGTTTGCCGACCATTATGACTTGGGACCTTTAGGAGGAAGGTTTGGGAAGGATATCTAGAAAGGATATTCTTCGATATTTATTTACGTGCTGGAGGACGCGACGTTGTATGCAAAAACAGGGTTGTTTGGTATGGTGATGTCACTTGGTGGATCCGGATGAGATGCCGTGCCACGTGACAGAAGATTCACCTTGAGCATCTTCACTTGAGATGGGAAAGAGCAGTGTGGAGAAAGAGGAACATGAATAAATATCTTTGAGGCTGAGAATTATGATGTTTCTGCAACTTTGTGGGGGCAGAAAGGCTGTCGAGGCTATGTAGAAATCAAGCCTTGCCAAGGTGCCCGGCCGGCAGAGCTTGCGACCATGCATGGACGGAAGGTTTGATAGAAACAAGAAACTTATATTTGGTGTCGGATCGATCGTGCGTTGTCTAACAAAATACCAGGGATATCTAGCAACGCCGATGACCAACACTGCCTCCATGACGCCTACCAATGCATGTCCCATAAGTAAAACATCGCTCAACTCCGAATATACACGAGCTCTAGGTAACACTCACGGTTCCAAATGCGACCACTCGGGGATAGCCTTGATCTGCTGCCACATGAACTTCTCTAGCTTATTCGCAGATTTGGCGTATGGAGTGGTTTCGTTGTTGTACTTCCGGCAATTGTCATAGATCAACTTGGCGTCTCGGACAAAGTCTTCCGGAGTTTGATAGTTATCCGCATCTAACTTGACCTCCATAGTACTGAGGTCCATGGGTTCTTTGATAACATCGTAGTAGTCAGCAACATCGTCCCTGTTGACTGGGTGCAGGAATGGCCAGGCGGACGCGTGGTTCTGCATATCGTTCAGCAGGTGAAGTAGCTGGCTGTAGTTTGGACCATGGCGAGGCTGTCGTGCCAGTTCATCCATGTCTGGCGACCAACCAGAAGCCTTGATTGCTGGAATAGACATGGGGTCGATTGGGCGGACACCATTTGCCCACTCTTTCGGCGGAGCATGCACTTCGTGGCTCTTGCTGAAGGCGCGAATCTTTGCATGTACTGCTTCCTTCTGCTTCAGCAACATGCGCCCTTGCTCGAGATATCGCACACGAGGTAGCATAGAACATTGCATGATTGTTCCTCCCTCGTAATCCTTGATGTACCCCATCCAAACCGACTTTTCCAGCGTGATCTCCTTCGTGAAGCCTTGCTTTTTGAAGTATCCGATCGCGTAGTTGTCTGCATAGGTGAGGAAATGCATGACGTCCGAGGTAGCCTTGACATAATCCTTCAAATGAGACATGAGATGCGCTCCATAACCCTTGACTTGTTGGTCGGAAGAGATAGCACAGAAGACGATTTCGGCAAAGTGTCGGCCTTTGAACGGCCGGTATGTGATCCCTCCAACTACTTCTAAGGGTTTCTTGACAATAGCCATGGATAAATGTGTACGATCGTACACCAAACGAGCTATGTAGTCCTTCGGCATCTTAGGCAACTGCTTCTGAAAGATGCATTTCAATCCAGTAAGAATGATGAGACTCTCGCGTTGGTTATCGTTGTTGACAACTCGGAATTCTATTTCGCCATTTCGTTCTTCGACCACAGCCGGCTTTTCTGGGAATGGGATAGCTGGGTTCTTGATGTCTTTCGGCTCAGGGGAGTCGCTATTTGAACGCTTGAACCTCTTGTTGTTCGACGGTGTGTCGGGTTCTTCAGTCGCCTTGCGCTTGGCAGGGTTCTCCTTAATCAGTCCCATTCTGCGATAGCGTGTGGTTGTTCCTCCGGTATACCAGTCTTTCTCGCTCTCTTCGCTCTCGTCACTCTGGTCACTCTCCTCACTGCCAAGTATGATTTTCGGATAGTCCCCGGAAGTCTGTAGAGGTGTAGGGCTTGCAGGGTCGTTCAAAGAATGTTCGTAAGAGTTACAGCCCTTGTAGGTCTTCTTCGGAACCGGCCAGGTATTGCGCGGTCTGCAGGCAGTAGTAGCCTTGTTTCGAGGAGTGAATGCCTTTTGCAGTAGGAGGTCTTCGTTATAATTTGCGACTTTGCGACGTCTCGCTACAGGAGGAGTCGCCCAATGCAGGCCAGCGGCTCCAAACCCAAGATCAAGATCCTCTGAAGTCGTCATGTTAGCTGGTACATTTACTGAATAATTGTGGCAGGAGTGGTGGCAACAGAGATGCAGGCATTGTACGGACATACCTAGGACTTCAAGTCGCGGCTGCAAACAGACAATGCAAGTTTGCTCGTCGTGCGCGCCTTCTTCAGAGAACAAATGTTCTTCTGTTCACCAAATCTGGGGAAGGAGGTTGCGAACGATCGTCATGTCTTAGCGGCGAGGCTGATTGCAGCCACATTTAGCGCGACCTTAAATATCGGAGTTTAGTGATACCGGCGCTAGGTCGCTTTCGGCTGAGAAGGCCAGATGTCCGTCGCGTCCACCAGTGTCCAAAGGCCCATCGACGACGACTGCAACATCTAGAAGCTCGCAGATTCTCGAACTCCACACATTCCTCTCGAATCCCTCCATCGAAGCTTATGGAGTCATCACTGCACCAAGTCTGGGAGAGTGCCTCTGGCAATCCCTTCGAACCTACAATTGGAAAAGGCAGCCAGTTCCTCGTCGGCTTCACATTATTGACAGCTGGTCTCCTCCTCAGCGGTCTTTTCGGACTCAGTAAGCTCTGCGGAAGATAAGGCAGCATCCGAGATACTAACTATCTGCAGACCGATCATTGATCAATATTCCATTGCTTGGAGTTCCAGCCTCTTTAGTAATTGCGTAAGCCTTCAGTCGACGCAATCATTTTGACCCTTATTGACTATAGTCAGCTTCGGTGCGGTCTACATGATTTGTGCGGTCGGTGTCTACGTCTAGAGCTCCTCGATCCTCGATCCTCGACGAATCTCCTTCCAGCGCGTAAAAGTGTACAATAGTTGGGCGATAGAAAAGCAAAGGACTTGATACCAAAACTCAGAATCCAGTGACCTTATTCCCAGAATCTCCTACATGAATTCCAATCTTATACCTACTTTAAAGTCCCTCAAAATGTCCACAGTCGGCGAGGACAATGGTGTGCCAATTTTCAAAGCTGTTTCGAGCTCCGCAAGACAGCTCTTCCAATTACTCAACTGTATTCGCTTTGCACCGAAAGTCCACGTTACAATTAGCGCAGAAGGTTTGCGTTTCGCCGTTGAGGAGTCGAAGGTCATGCAAGGTTGGTTCTCCGTCAATCTTATAGGAACTTGCTAATGAATGCCCAGGCATCGTCTTCCTTGACAAAGCACTATTTACTACATTCAGTTGCACCATTCCCGAACCCATCGATGACGTCCCAGATAATGCTGTCGATCCACCCAACTTCCAAATATCCCTTTCCGCTCTCCTCGAAACTCTGCAAATATTCGGTGCTGCGGACTCAACTGCTTCCAAACTCGCAAAGCCCGACAACGATGGGTATAATAGCAACATCCGTCCAGGCAGACAAAATGCTTTCAGCAATCAAGCTCTCGGTATGGCTGGCATCTGTCGACTATCATACGCCGGCATTGGAGCACCATTCAGTATCATCTTAGAAGAATCAGGAGTTACGACTACCTGTAATCTCAACACCTACGAGCCAGAGAGTCCAGAGGAAATCCCATTTGCACGAGATGCCATGCAAGTCAAGATCATAATGCAAGCGCGTTGGTTATTCGATGCTATTTCTGAGCTCTCCGCCACCTCTCCAAGTCGTCTTGACCTCACTGCCTTCCCAGCAGCTCCGTACCTTAGTCTATCAGCCGTCGGACCTCTTGGAAGCGCGAGCGTGGAATTTGCCAAGGGTAGAGAGCTATTGGAGACTTTTACCGTGGCTGAGAAGTGGACCCAAAGCTACAAGTTCGAGATGATCAAAGCAGCAGCTGAAGCTATGAGATTGGCAAGCAAAGTCAGTGTTAGAGGCGATGAGCAAGGTGTCTTGAGCTTGCAGTTTATGGTTGAGGTTGAGGGAGGTGGCATTAGCTTTGTGGACTTCAGATTCGTTCCGTTTCTTCGAGATGAGGATGAAGATGAGGAGTCACAGGATGATGAGGACGAGTATGGGGACGAAGAAGGCGATGAGTATAAATAATGGCTTGCTTATTCTCTGAATGTCTCGACCTAAACGGATTATTGTGAACTTTATTAGAGATCCTTAGGTTACTCGTCTCACGTCGCTTCTTCATATATCTCATTCCTCAAAATTCCTCCCCTCTTAAGTGCTGCTACTGCCGTCCCTGAGAAGCCTCTACTTCTCTACTTCCTAAATGCCTGAATCCTGTGTCTGTTCAATGTAGATGGCAGTCTCTATCAAGCCACAGCCTAATTTATGAGTTCACTTTCCGGTGTCCATTTGCGTTCTTGGCAGGGGACAAGCCGCTATGGTCCCCTATTGGCAGTCCGCTGGACCTCCCTGTGCCGCCTTGCATCTGAGCTGTCATGTACACCCTGATTTGACGCCACTAAGCCCTGATTCTGATCATACATCTCCAAGATCTTTTCACAGTTTACATCAACTATCTCAGGCTCTACCTTTGACTTAGACGAACATCAACAAACCTTTCATTCTGCGTCTCCCGGGTCCTTGGCAAGCATTCATACAATCGGGAAACACACATATTCGCCCTGAAGAACTCTTTCTTGGCCTGCAGCACGCAGCCTTATTGTTCTTCATCCTCGATTTCGTCTCCATCCAGCTTTAGGGTCTATCATGATGCAAAGTTCTGCAAGCTCAACCATGACACAGGAATGCGATCTTTGTGGATGCGATCGAGCTTATGCCTGGCCTCGTGTAGTTCTCCGAGATAAAATATCCGGTTTTTTCAGGCCTGAAGAACTATCGAACGCAATTCGTAGTGGTTGCTGTGCCTGTGCCTTCCTAAAAGAAGGTATAGAGCGATTTCAGACTCTACAGTGCCACGTCAAGAGTCTGAGCCATAAGCGAAAACCCCACCAAAAATAGCCATTTTGCCTCTTTTTCTAAGACTAATATCTTTAGAACTACAACGTGTGTAGACGTAATAATTGCATTATTAAATAGGCTTTAAAGAGTTGTTTCTCATCTCTAATTAGATTTTTAGAGTGTGAGCATAGCGCTCGCATGCCGAGCGATCGAATAAGAAGTGTTTAAAATAACCGAAAAACGGCCGATTTAACGTGTAAAATCTGATAACTCGCACTTTAGCATTTTAAAACAATTATTATTCGAGAACATTTATTATAAAATAAAATTCGAAGAGACAAAATGATTTTCTATATTCGAAAGTATCTTATACTAAA